>CAUYLG010053169.1:0-47490 GCA_963573385.1 Cacajao melanocephalus
TGAGGAAACCCCCTCCAGAATACAGACCCCTGCGGCCTCTTCTCCATGAGCAGTGGCTCCCCGGCCCCCTCGGCCTTCTCGGTTCTTGAACTTTCTAAAGCGGTTACCTTAGGGCCTGCGTGCTTCATGTTCCCTCTGCCCAGTCACCTTCAAGTCTTTTCAGTGCTGGTGCTCCCTCTTTCTGTCTCAGCTTAGAGATCTGCCTCCCCGACCTCCCCGTCCAAAGAAGCCACTTCTCAGCCCTCTCTGGGGGTCTAATTAGCCTGGCTAACTTTTGTGTTTTTAGTAGAGACAGGGTTTCACCATGTCCCCAAGCTGGGACCTCCTGACCTCAGGTGATCCATCCGCCTCAGCCTCCCAAGGTGCTGGGATGACAGCGAGAGCTGCCGCACCTGGCCTGTAGTTGTATTTCCTCTTGCGTGCCTTGCCTGCTTGAGTGGTTCGCGTAGCTGTTAGAATGTAGATTTCTTAGAGTTGTGTGAATTTGTAATACAGATACCACTAACTCCATTGTCCTCTCACATTTACTGTAAATGTTTTCCTAGTCTGTGGCTTTTCGTTTTTCATGCCAGGCATGTTACTGTGGGTGTGGCTTTCTTTTCTTTGGCGAGTGAGAATGTGCTTGTGGAAGGGCCTTGGGTCTCTGATCCAATCTCGATGCCTCAGCCAGGGGACCCATCGGAGAGTAGGGGCCTTGGCCGGGGGCGCAGATGGCACGGGGAGACCCCGATCAGCCACTCCTTGCTCTCCAGCCCCTTGAGCCGTGAACACTGCCTTCTGAGCTCATCAGGGTGCCTGTTGCTGTCCTGAGCTGGAAAGGTCTTCTGAGCTGAGGTCGCGCTTGTGGACCGAGGCTTGCTGTGTGGGGCTCCCCTGAACATGCCCTTCACCACTCTGGTGACCCACAGCCAGCCTATTCTTTCTGACTCAGGGTATTTAAAAATACCCCAGGCTGGGGAATTTGGAGGAATCCATAATCGATCGGTGAGCATTAAGGTCTTAAGAGGCAGAAAAGGCCATTCTGCTATTGAATTGTCCTCTGAAGATGCGTTCAGTTCAGCAGTTTCACAGCTACCTCACTGGCAGGCATTGTCCTAGATACTTGGGGTCTAATAGGGACAGGGCTGAGGTTAGAGGTGTGCTCTTCTCTGAGGGGCTGTCAAGAGGGCGTCCCCTTCCCCCTTAGCTGTCTGCCTCTGTACTGGCAAGGAAAATTTCCTGGTACCTCCTGAATCAGCAGCCAGGAGAGCTGGGTTAGAATCAAAGATTTGAATCCCAGCTCTGCTACCCTGTGACCAACATAGCCAGCTCCTCTGACTTGTGAGCATGTTCACGATTGGGTCTGTTGCTTTGTTCAGCAAGCATGCAATACACAGGTACGTGTCAGGAGTCCTCACTGGGCAGAGCATGGCCACAGCGGTACCAGGGCATCATGTCCCTGGAGAGGCATGTGCTTTACAGGTAAACAGAGATACTGGTGTCTGTCAGTAAAGCAAGCAGAATAATAAACGAGCTGAATAAACTGCTGGAGTCCGCAGAGGAATCAGTCATTCATTTTGAATAGCAGCAGAGTGGAGCTTCTCACAAGGTGGGGCCGTGGCAGAGCCTGGAGGGATGAATAGAACTCCATGTGGGAATGGCGGACAAAAGAGGAGGGGAATGGAGAAGGAGAGGGCTGCCCAGCCTGAGGAGCCAGGGGGTGTGTCATCGTCCAGGGCGGCTGCAGTGCCAGGAGAGGGGACAGGTCCAGATGACAAATGTCATGCTTAGCAACCATCAGAGGGTTTGAGAAGGATGCTGAGAGGAAATATATCTCTGACAGTCTGGGAATGGTCTGCATGAGAACAGAGCCCAGGAAGGCGGAGGTCAGATCCCAGGAGGTGAAGTGTCTGTTGCTCAACAGGGAGGTTCTTCCACAGCCACGGATTCCCGTGACAGCGAGCAGGCAGGTGGATCGTCCCTGGTGATCCTCCGTTTCCAGCCCAGGATGGGCCTTTTCTGTCCTGGCGATGGGCTCAGTCTTGGGGCTGGAGCGGAGAGGAGGCCAGCAGACGCAGTGCCTTGACAGTCTGTTTGCAGAGCTGGGAGAAATCCTGACTGTCCGTGTTTTTTTGTTCATTTATTTAACAAGTATTTATTGAGGGTCTACCCCGTAGCAGATGTTGAACAGTAAAGTGGATGGCAGGAAGATGATGGCACCCCAAATTTCGGAAGAGCAGAGAGTCTTCTCTTTAGGGGAGCGTGTGATCGAGGATCGGCACTGACGTCCATTTCTGTGTTTCCATTCCAGATGCCATAGGCCCAGGTGAGCTGCTGCGAAGGACTCATTCTTGGTGGCCAGCAGTGGCCCGCAGTCATCAGCGGCTTGTGAGCTGGGTGGACTCCTGCTAACGCAACTGGGACACCAGTCTGCCGGGCTCCCCTCCAGGCATCCTCCCCAGCAGCTCCCCGAGCCATGGAGACCCCAGAGGTCCCTGTGGGCTCCCTAATCGACTTTGGGCCTGAGGCACCCACCTCTTCTTCCCTGGAGACACCGCCCCCTGCGTTGCAGGACAAGGATGGCTCCCTGGGGGACGGCGCGTCAGAGAGCGAGACCACCGAGTCTGCGGACAGTGAAAATGACATGGGCGAGTCGCCCTCACACCCGTCCTGGGACCAGGACCGCCGCTCCTCCTCCAACGAGTCCTTCTCCTCCAACCAGAGCACCGAGTCTACCCAGGATGAAGAGACCCTGGCACTCAGGGATTTCATGCGTGGCTATGTGGAGAAGATCTTCTCTGGAGGGTAAGGGGCCCATGTGGATGAGACAGCCTGGCATGGCCACAGGACCCAAGGGGACCCGCCTCTTGCCCTTGGCTCTGCCTCTCCCCAGGGTGCCACCTGGGGCTGGAGCTTCCATTTCCTCCTCAGCCAGGGATGACCATTGCAGGGGCCTCACTCCACCCCAGGCTGCACGCAGAGCCACGTGGGGAACTTTTAAAGAATACCCGAGTCTGGACTTCACTCCAGACCGATTACATCAATTCTCTAGGGTGAGGCACAGCGTCAGAGTATGTGCGGCTCCCAGATGATTTGGAAGGGCAGCTGTGCAGAGAACCCCTGGAGGGACGTGCTCCAGAGTGCCCAGCTCACAGGTTCCCGTCATCCCCATTAGCTCCATTTTTTTCTGTTCGTTTGTTTTCTTTTTTTCTTTTCTTTTCTTTTTTTTTTTTTAACAGAGTTTGTCTCTGTCACCCAGGCTGGAGTGCAGTGGTGCAATCTCAGCTTATTGTAAGCTCTGCCTCCCGGGTTGAAGCGATTCTCCTGTCTCAGCCTCCTGAGTAGCTGGGATTACAGCCATCTTCCACCATGCCCAGCTAATTTTTATATTTTTAGTAGAGACAGGGTTTCACCCTGTTGGCCAGGCTGGTCTCGAACTCCTGGCCTCATATGATCCGCCAGCCTTGGCCTCCCAAAGTGCTAGGATTACAGGCGTGAGCCACCGCACCTGGGGCAGCTCTATTATTTTCTGATGTGTGTTGTTCCCGAATTTGTTCCATGCATTCTTAAGTAAGGCTTTGGAAGGGGTTGTCTCTGTGGCAGTCAGCACTTCGTCCTTCTTACTCATTGCTCTGATCACTCTGCCGCATACGTCTCAGCTCTTCATAGCTAAACACAAGGGCACTGGCTCTGCACCTGAGCATTTGTAGGTTAGCCACTCCCTAGCACTCCTTGTCAGAGCTGTAGCTGGCTAAGAGGTTGCAGTTATTCACTGAAATTAAATATAGGGGCAATAAAAGATAATAAAGCTGTGGTTACCTATACTCATGTGCTCATAAGCAGCGGATTCTTTTTTTTAGAGGCAGGGTCTTGCTCTGTTGCCCAGGCTGAAGTGCAGTGACACAATCATGGCTCACTGCAGCCTCCGCCTCCTGGGGTCAAGCAGTCTTCCCATCACAGCCTCCCGAGGAGCTGGGACTAGAGGTGCATGCCACCATACCCAGCTAATTTTTTTTTTTTTTTGAGACAGCATCTCACTCTGTCACTCGGGCTTGAGTGCAGTGGTGCAGTCATAGCTCATCACAGCCTCAAACTTATGGCCTCAAGCAGTCCTCCTGCCACGACCCCCCGAAGTGCTGGGATGACAGGGGTGAGCCACCACACTGGCCAGCAGCTGATTCTGAAGCCGCTGTTTGCATGGGGCCCTTCCCTGCACCTCTGGATGACCTTTCTTTTGTGGTTCTTGAGGGTAAAATAAGAGTAATGACAACTGGAGCAGCAGGAAGGGACAGTTCCAGGCTGTGGCGTCTACTGAGAAGCGGGAATCTGTGCACAGACCTGATCTTTCCCTCCCCACTTCACTGCCTCTTAACATCTCAGCAGTGGGAAGGAGGACGGCGTACAGACCCCGGAGCCATGGTTTCCGGTGTGCACTGCAGGTCTCCCACCATTACAGCAGCACACTAGATATGGATGGGCTTGCTGCTCTGTTGGGTGTGGGCCAGCAGTATTGGCATCTCCTGGGAGCTTGTTGGAAATGCATAGTCTTGGGCCCTGCCATGCCCCACTGAGTGAGAATGTGCTTTTCTCAAGGTCAGTAGACGGTTCATACAAACATCAGCGTCTGAGAGGCACTGGCTAAGGGGAAGTTTTCCAGCCTAATTAAAGCAATTAGAATTTGTGGCCAGGCACAGTGGCTTACATCTGTATTCCCAACACTTTGGGAGGCTGAGGCGGGCAGATCAGTTGAACCCAGGAATTTGAGACCAGCCTGGGAAAATAGTGAAACCCCTTCTCTCCAAAAAAAAAAAAAAAAATTAGCTGGGCATGGTGGCATGTACACATGGTCCCAGCTACTCGGGAGGCTGAGGTGGGAGGATCACTTGAGCCACGGAGGCATAGGCTTCAGTGAGCCATGATCATATCACTGCACTCCAGCCTAGGTGACAAAGGGAGACCCTGTCTCAAAAAAAAAAAAGAGGGAATTTTGCCTTTCGACTCTGCATAGTCCGTTGTTTCCCACCGTGGTCGAAGTCCCTCATATGGAAACTGGCAAGGGTTGACTTCTCCCTTTTCACGCACGCTTTCCATTTGGTGGAGACCAACCTCAGTTTTCTATGTGGTTAGAAAAGGGAACCATTATATGACAATCCAAATATCTGACTATCTAAAAATGCATTTATGGGCTGGGCACGGTGGCTCACACCTGTAATCTAAGCACTTTGAGAGGCAGGCAGATCACCTAAGGTCAGGAGTTCGAGACCAGCCTGGCCAACATGATGAAAGCACATTGCTACTAAAAACACAAAAACTAGCGAGTTGTGGTGGTGGGCACCTGTCATCCCAACTACATGGGAGGCTGAGGCAGGAGAATCACTTGATCCTGGGAGGGAGAAGTTGCAGTAAGCAGAGATTCTGCCACCGCATTCTAGCCTGGGCGAGACAGAGCGAGACTCTGTCTCAAAAAAAAAATCACCAAAATAAGAATGCAGTGATGTTTGATTTGAATGCATTTTAGGAGAGCAGGTGTTGCTTCCTACTTGTTTTGTTTGACCCACACTGAGATGGGGCGCTTTCTCTGAGCACACCCCAATTAATGAAAAGGGAGAACGCCCAGAAGTTTGCTCATTTGCCAGGAAAGGCAGTCTGTATTTGCAGTAGCCTGTCAGCAATACGGAATGTGGACACCTGAGTCAGATGCATCTTCACAAGCATTCCAGAAATTACTGCAAAAGCCTACAGACACCCATTTATCTGATGTTGGTATTTAGAGTAGATGAGAACCACGATGTTTTTTACAAAACCCTAAATGAATGAAGATTGCATAAGCCAAATGATCTTCAGGCTTCTACTTCATGTTTGAATCTTTAAATTTGGGGAAGAGTATTGGCCCCTTACCAAGAGTGAAGAGAAGTGGCCTGAGATCGGTGGGTATGTTATTTGTCCTAGTGGCGGTGACACCGGGGTGGAGGTCCCCAGTCTCCGTCCCTCACACACAGCAGGGGATGGTCCCAGCCGTGAACAGCCTTGCTCTGGAAATGCAGAAGGATGAGTGAGCACCCTGCTGATCAGTGGGAGATGATTTTCTTCATGGCATCAGACCTTGGCATCAGTATGCTGAGACAGAGAAAATTCAGGAAGTCTTAAATTCAGGGGCCGGTTCCATGCTGACTTCATCATCAAAAACTAGTGGGAAGTCAGAAAGCTGGAGAACCAACACCTGTTAGGGTTCGTGCCCTTACCCAGGCTCACACCTCCCCAGGCAGGGGCCAGGAAGTGCAGGGGCAAGGACATGGGCCTTGGAACCAGGACCTGGCTGGAACCCTGGTTCTCCACTCTCAACCTGGCAAATGATTCTCCAAGCCAGGCTCCTCGCCTTTGAAATAACAATAATACCCTTTCCTCATGGGAGCGCCCGGAGGCTGAGTTGGGAGTCAGGTGCCTATGCTTGGCTGGAGAGCAATACCTTGTTAGTTCCTTCTCCTTGCTCTTCCACGGTGGCTCCAGGGGATTGAAAAGGGTTTTTTTTTTTTCTTCCCCTCTCTGTTCTTTTTTTTTTTTTTTAAGGGAGGACTTGGACCAGGAGGAGAAAGCCAGGTTTGGAGAGTACTGCAGCAGCGAAAATGGAAAAGGCCGGGAGTGGTTTGCTCGATACGTGAGTGCCCAGGTAAGGGAGAGGTGATGGGGAGGGTGAGCTTTTGCTCTTAAGGAAGAATCTTAACGGAACACATCGTGAAGAATCTTGATGTATAACACATTTCACCTTATCCTATAATGACACTCTGGAGAAAAAGAGTCAAGGGAAATAACCCAACGAAAAAAAAGTACAACTTACCCCAAAATGTTCTGAAAAGGAGTGCTTAGAATAGTGAGAAACAGTTTGGGCACGGTGGCTCATGCCTATAATCCCAGCAGTTTGCGAGGCCAAGGCGGGAGGATTGCTTGAGCCCAGAAGTTCGAGACCAGCCTGGGGCAGCATAGTGAATCACCCTCTCCTTCCTCCATCTCTAAAAATTAAAAAAGAATAGTGAGAAACAGGAAATAGCTCATTTGGACGTCGAACTTTAAGGGAAAGAGTAAGAAACTGGGCTTTCAACTTCATGAAATTCAGAAAAGCTCATTTTTTAAAGGCAAGCATGTGAGTTATGCGCATGCATGTTTTTATTAACCCACAATACTGGGTTTTTGTTAAAAAGAAATACGAAAAAATTCAAGACCATGACAGCCATGTGAAGAACAGTATATTAATGAAGTTTAGGAAAGAATTAAATTTTGTAAATATCCAGTAGGTTCTTCTTTTTTCCTGAGTGGCCTAAGTTCTTAGTTTTTAAGTATTTTATCAGAAATAATTTACTTTTCATGGAAAAGTTAGAAAATGCAGATAAGCAAAGAGAAGTTAGTTACCCACAGATCCAGAGTCTGGAAATAGCCAGCGTTGTCATTGTGGGATTTTGTCCCTCGTACCTTTCCGTGTGTGGGTGTGTATGAAGGTCCCACTTTGACAAATCTGGGAAGGACACCGAGGGGAACACTTGGGTGTGCCCTGCCTGGGGATAGTTGCGTGCAGGTGGCTGCACTCTGCCCGAGTCTGGCAGGAGGGGCGGGTTCTAAAGTGCAGAGGCAGCGGCCATCCTGGGCCCCCATCCCAGCTGCATTTAGAAACGCTCAGAGTGGAAAGCCTGCAGCTTCGCTGAGTGCTGCCTGTGTCACCTTGAACCTCAGTGATGTGTCTGGCTCTTTCTGGACAGCGCTGCAACTCCAAGTGTGTCTCCGAGGCAACCTTCTACCGCCTGGTGCAGTCTTTTGCAGTGGTGCTGTTCGAGTAAGTAACGCCACTGCTCAAAGCCTTTGTCCTGGCAAGCTCCTTTTCCCTCCCTCCCTCCCTCCCCGCCCGGCCGTGTCATAACCCAGCTCTGAGTCATATCCACGCTAGTCATCAGGATGCAATTGCTCTGCTACACACAGCATCAGCTAAAAGGCACAGTCGTGACCAGCATCTCACGGGAGCAGGGCTGGCAGTCCTTAGCCAGCAGTAGAATGAGAGGACTGCAGCTGGGTGTGAGGAGCATCCTCTCTGCGGGTCCTCAGGGCCACGTTGTGATGATGTACTGGGGCCCTGCCCTCCGGAGATCTGGCGCTTTCTTGAGTTCCTATTGTGAAGTACTTCAAACTCAATAACCGCCCACCCCACGAGCAAATAAACAATGATATGTTGGGACGACTGTAGCCTGCCCTGCGTGTGCTGATGAAGCACTGCTGGGGCCTTTGATCACAGAAGCCCATGGCGGGCAGTGATGGGTGATGGAAAGGGCGTGGCCACCAGCTGGAGATTTGGGGCCAATCCCATCTCTAATCCCGCTCACCTGTGAGATTAGGGACCCAGACCCCATGATGCACAGACCCCTTCTCAGGAGAATGACTCTGGGGTCACCAGACCAGCTTCATGCCTCCAAAGTATGAAATGGAGGGGATACCTCTTGGCCTTAGGGAGGCTGGGCAGTGGCCTGAGCAACCTGGAGCCTCAAGAGGCAGATTCTGGGGCTGAGAGCCCTGATCTGGGCATATCTGCACCCCACTATCCCTGTTGCCTGCAGAAGGCCTCCAGGCAGCCCCTGCTTCGGGCCCCACGCCCTCTTCTGGTCCTGGCTCCTCCCATCACCATCTCTTCTCATCACTGTGTTTTTGTCCTTCCAAGCCTGAAAAGTCTCCCTCGTTTACTTCCCCATCTCCCAACCAAAAGGGAGCTGCTCTCTTGAGTCTCTTTCTTTCTTTTTTTTTTTGAGACAGGATCTTGCTCGGTCACCCAGGCTGGAGTGCAGTGGTATCTCAGCTCACTGCAACCTCCACCTCCCGGGTTCAAGCAATTTTCCTGCCTCAATCTCCCGAGTAGCTGGGACTACAGGCACATGCCACCACACCCGGCTAATTTTTGTATTTTTAGTAGAGATGGGGTTTCACCATGTTGGCCAGGCTGGTCCCGAACTCCTGACCTCAGGTGATTCGCCTGCTTCAGCCTCCCAAAGTGCTGGGGTTACAGGAGTGAGCCACGACGTCTGGCCATATTCCATATATACATACACACACACACACACACACACATACACACACACACATGTGTACACACACACACACACACATATATGTATATGTATTTTTTTTTTTAGTAGAGTTGAGGTCTTGCTGTGTTTCCCAGGCTGGTCTCAAGCTCCTGGGCTCAAGGGCTCTTCCTTCCTCAGCCTCGTGAATTGCTAGGATTGCAGGCATGCCCCACACCCAGCCTGCTCTCTTGAGTCCTGGTTCTCCTGCATCTTCATGTCTCTCCCCTTTCTCTCTTGTCCTTTAAACTTGGGCATATACTGGAAGAAGAAGACCAACAAAAGGAAGATCCCTATTTTTCTTGCTCTTGCTCAGGATACCCCCAAATCCGAGGTCCGTTTCCCCTCTGGGGTCTGGGCTTCAGAGCTGGCCAGGGGAGGGGTTAAGAAACCTTGACTGAAAGAGGCTGAGTGAGCCCTCACCTTCGGCCAGGAGGACACTGGTTTAAAACAGACCCTCCAGATTGCCTTTTATGAAACATTCTCTCATGCAGTTAAGATACCTCAGTTTCCAAACGTTTGCATCATAGGCATTTTCATGAACCCCTAATGTGCATAATTCTAAATCTCCATTTTCTTTTTTTTGTTTGTTTGTTTTTTCTTACTTTGCACTAGGCTAAAAGTAATTCTCCATTTTTCTTTGAGTTTTTTGTCTTACGTCAGTAAAATTGGGGAGGGAGGGGGTTAAAGTCCTAACCCTGCCAAAACACAAAAATTCTTCCCATCACTTGGTCCCTGAGCATATATCTGTTTGTATAGTTTCAGAACAAAGTGAAACAAAAACACTTTTAATATGTAGACAGTATAGGTTTTTTTAGTTTTTACTTTTAGTCTTTTATAGTTTTATTACTTAGTTTAGTTGATTAGTTTTTTTATGTAAAAAGATAAAAATGGCCCTTAATACCACTGTCTAGATAATTTCTTTTGACTTGTAATAATTGTCCAAGGTTAAAAACCTAAACAGAAAAAAAAAAAAGTGTAAAAAGGATCAGGATAGAAAGGCTAAGAAGCAGCCGGGCACAGTAGCTCACACCTGTAATCTCAGCACTTCAGGAGGCCGAGACAAGGTGGATCACCTGAGGTCGGGAGTTCAAGACCAGCCTGACCAACATGTAGAAACCCCGTCTCTACTAAAAATACAATATTAGCCGGGCATGGTGGCACATGCCTGTCATCCCAGCTACTCAGGGGGCCGAAGCAGGAGAATCACTTGAACCAGTGAGTTGGAGGTTACAGTGAGCTGAGATCACGCCACTGCACTCCAGCCTGGCAACAGAGCAAGACTTCGTCTCAAAAAAAAAAAAAAGATAAGGTAAAGAAGCCTGAAATCCAAAGGAGTGGCCCCACCCAAGACCCAGACCTGCTGAGTGAGAGGCTCCACCTCCTGCCTCACCCTCGGGTTGCTATGAGCGGGAGCCTGACAGCCAGGGATGTGGGGAAGGTCATCCAACTTACTTCCAATTCTCGAGACAGCGAGGGCTGGAGCGCCGGGTGGCCTGGGCCACAGGTTTGCACTGAGACTCGAGCCCCAGCTTCTCCTCTTGGCTCTGCTCCTGGGTGTTGAGTTGAGCTTCCCGGGCCTTGGCTTTCACCTCTCCAGTGAAAGAAGCCGGACAGGCAGGCCACAGACTCCTTCCTGTTCACAGTCAGTCCCGGGCCATGTGCTGTGGCCAGCTCTCCTGATGGAACCCGGGGATAGTTTTATTGCTTCTCCAGTGGAGAAGGTATAATTGGGACGTGTGTGTTAAGTGTCTCGCGGCGTCTGGCTGACTTGCGGGGAGAAGCAGGTGGAGCGGGCTTCAGCCATGGGCCCTGTCTCTCGTTTCAGGTGCCATCAGATGGATGACTTTGGGCCTGCCAAGAACCTCATGACCATGTGCTTCACCTACTACCACATCGGTAAGACACGGTGGGCTGACGTGAGGTCATCCTGAGGCTCGTCAGCTGACATCGTGGTGTCAGAGGAAGCTTTCTTCACAATTAACAGCAAAAGCTACAGGGCCTCCAGAGAACAGAGGAAGCTGATGTTAGGGAGGAGTGAGACTTCTAAAAGAGGAGGAGAAAGCACAATCTGAATCATGGGGCGGGAGGTTGACAGCCCAGGGTATGAAGGAAACTCCTGAGCTGGGAGGCGATGAGGAAAGAAACGTGGGGCAGGACATTATGTGGTGGAGACAGGGACTGCTGGATGTGAAGATCCCAGTTTTACGTTTCAGCAAAACAGGACATACTCAGTTGTTGGAGGGCGGTGGGGAGGAGCCGTCTAGGATCTGAAGCTCAGAGAGTTCCTGGGACGGGCTGGAGATGGCTCGTGAGGAAGACGGACTGTTATTGATGCTGAGGCTGTGGCATCTCTTCTGCCTCATTGCGTTGGAGATTTCTGGCGCGTTGGAGCTCAGGGGCTTCGTGCACGACTCTCCCTGGGCTGCAGCAACAGGACTTACTCAGGCTGCCCTAAGTGGAAGGTCGTTGGAAGCCTCTGCCTGGACTGAAGCTGGGCAGGGAGGTGCTGGGTCCCAGCCCCCCTTGCTGTCCTCTCTTGGGACTCACGTGTTCGCTCTTGGGGTGTTTGTGACCCCTCCCCCTCCCACAGCCATCCTCTCCGCACCCCTCGGTTGAGTTGGTCCGACTGCCATGGCCGGTGTGCCAGCCACACCAGTGGGCAGGCCCTTGCTGCCAGGCCCTTCCTTAGCTGCTTCGGGTTGGGGGGAGCCCCCAGTGCAACCTGTGGCTCCTCGTTTTCAAAGAACAGATAGACACATAACGAGTAGACACTGCTTCCTGAGACAGGGCTACGCACAGCGGCTTGAGCTTGTGAGGATGCCCTGCCGGGGCCTGCAGAGGGCCTTTGACCTATAGCAGGCCCTGGGAGCTGTGGGGATGTCTCATCCTGTGGGGGCACCAGGGCCTCACCTCCATCCTCTGGCTAAGGGAGTCCGGGTGCTGCCCAGGCTCCTCCTCCAGGGCCCCTCCTGCTGTCTCCACACTCCCATTCCAGGGGCTGGTGCCCAGCTGGCTCCTGCCTCTCTGGTGTGGTCAGGCCTCTACCCTTGCCTCCCTGCAGACCCTGCCACCTGGGTCTGGCTCTGCATCTTCTTTGCTCTCTCCCTGCTCCCAGTGGCTTCTCTGTGCACAGCAGGTGCTGGGGGCGCTCATGGGGAGCAGGGCCCCCACTTGCTCATCCTGGGCCGGCTGAGCCTGCACCACCCCTGTCCTGGGCTGAGGAGGGAGGCTCCTGTGTCCCCACTACCCAGGACCCCTGCAGGCCTCCCTCTGGGCCTCTACAGTTGGCAGGCGCAGACCCTGGCCTCACTGGTCTTGTCTTGTTTCCTCTCTCGTCCAAGGAAAACCACAGATGCAGCCCCCAGAGTCCCGGGAGAAGCCTGCGGGCAGCATCGACTCCTACCTGAAGTCCGCAAACAGCTGGCTCGCCGAGAAGAAGGACATCGCCGAGCGCCTCCTGAAGAACACCTCGGCCAAGACCGAGAACGTCAAGGGCTTCTTCGGGGGGCTGGAGACCAAGCTGAAGGGGCCCCTAGTCAGGAAGAATGAGTACGTGTGGCCTTGGGGTCCCTCTCACCTGCCGGGAACTGGGGGAGAGGGTGGCGCGGAGCTCAGGCAGGGGCAGCAGGGAGGGTGCGGGAGAGGTCCAGAGACTGCCAGGAGCATAGCACTGCCCAGCCCCTACCGCCCCCATCGCTTTCTATGCTCTGTAAAGCCGAGCCCCCCACCCACATGCAGGGATGTCCCTGGGGGCCACACTCCCTGAAACTGACGAGCCCAAGGGATTGTCAGATGGAAGGGGGAACTGCAGCCCCTCCCCTCTGTCCCCTCTGTCCCCTCCATCCCCTCTATCCCCTCTGTCCTGTCTGTCGCCCCCATCCCCTGGCTGGACCAAGAGTGAGTGCTTGTGGAACACTGTCTTGAGTCGCAGGAGAAAAACACTGTCCGCAGGAAAGCAGGGCTCTGGCAGGCACTCCAGGAACCCCTTTGGGGACGGGCACATAAGAAGTAGGCACATAGAAGCTACAACTTCCACAGGGAGGAGGACTGCGACAGCCAGAGGGAGTCCCTGGGGTCTCCTGTTCACACCCATAGCTGGGCTGCAGCCAGGTGCCTTGGCCTTGACCTCCTCCTCTGCCCCATTCACCTTTGGATTCAAAGAAAATGACATAAGGAAACCTCAATGCCACATTTCCTCAATTTTGAAACACTGGCAGTTGACCAATAGAGCCTGGATTTCATAAAAAAGCTTTTGAGAGCAAGCTGTGTTAAATGCACCCAGTCCCACCTCAGGGATCCAGAACAGCGTCTTTGATTTGAGAAGGTGTGGTGTGAGTCGCATTTGTCATCGTGGTACCTTCTCTCCCTCAGGGAAGACGAGAACAAACCCCAGGAGAAGCGGCCCAGGGCTGGTGAGTCTGCCCAGGCAGCAGCGGGAGACGCCCGGCCCACACCCCTCAGCCAGCATGCAAGCAGGCACACGGCCTCCGGGCGTTCTCTCAGAAGTCCTTGTTGCTGGGTGGAAATAGCATCGTTACAGGCTGTGGCTGGCAGAAAAGCCATGGTAGAATTTCCGCCCGTGTCTCTGTGACCTCCGTAGAAACTGGCTGCTGGGACGCTGTCGCCTGGGGACTGCTGACAGCAGGTGTGCAGCCAGAGCTGCTTTCAGCCTTTCTCTCTCCTCCCGCAGTGACTGTGTACAGCCCTGAGGATGAAAAGAAGGGGGAGAAGATCTACCTGTACACGCACCTGAAGCAGCAGCCCATCTGGTAAGGCCGAGCCCACCGCTTCCCGTCACCCTCGTACTTACAGGGCCAGCAGTCACTACCCGGGATCACTTCTAGCTGCCTTTGTCCCCACCAGAATGGCAGAATTCTCACACCCCCAGAGTGGCAGAATAAAAAGATGAACACTCAGGAGTGTTGGTAAGGATATGGAGGAACTGGAGGTCTGCTGTACGGCTGGTGGGAATGTAAATGGAGCGGCCAAGACAGCCTGGCACTTCCTTTAAAGGTGAAACACAGAGTTCCTCTGTGACCCAGCAGCTCCACCCCTAGGAGTCGCCCAGGAGAAACAAAAACACGTGTCCTCACAAAACCTTGTCCACAAATGTCTGCGGCAGTATTATAACGTTTATTGTGGCCCCAAAGTGGACACAGTCTTAATGGCTGTCTGCTGATGAATGGGTCAACAGAATGTGGTCCATGCACTGCTTGGAATATCACCCAGCCTTGAAAAGGAATGGCGTGCTGCTCCACGCTGCAGCGCGGGTAGACCTGGGAAGCGTCGTGAAGCTCGGTGGAAGAAGCCGGACACACGAGCCCACGCATCGCATCATTCCTGTGAAGTGTCCAGAACAGCCACGTTACTAGACACAGAGCAGATGACTGACTGCCAGGGCAGGGGCAGGGAGTGGGAGCCGGAAGTGGCTACTGTTGGGGAGGGGCTTTCTTTACGGGGTGAGAGAATGTTGCGGAAATGGTGGTGGCTGCACAGCTCTGTGAATACACCAAAAATCACTCCGTTGTATATTTTAGAGGGTGAGTTTTTTTTTTTGAGACGGAGTACCACTCTCACCAGGCTGGAGTGCCGTGGTACGATCTCGGCTCACAGCAACCTCCGCCTCCCAGGTTCAAGCGATCCTCCTGCCTCAGCCTCCCCAGTAGCTAGGACTACAGGCGTGCGCCATCACACTGGGGTTAATTTTTTGTATTTTTCAGTTGAGACGGGATTTCACCATGTTGGCCAGGTTGGTCTCAATCTCTTGACCTCGTGATCTGCCTGCCTCTGCTTCCCAAAGTGCTGGGATTACAGGCGTGAGCCACCGCGCCCAGCCTAGAGGGTGAATTTCACGGCATATGAATTATATTGTAATGAAGCTATTACATACATATAAACGAATGAAAGTTGTGGTTGAAGTGTGAGACCAGTGTTGCAGGGGAAATCTTGCCCACCCTGGCATATGGCCCAGCTCTGCACTGCTTTAGTATCTCGGAAGCCTCTCCTCGCCGTGTTTTAGGGAGCTTTGCTAGCACCTAGAATCAGTGTCAGACAGGCCCCGCCTGCCCTGAGGATCACAGTCGGCTGTGGTGCATTTTGCTTGTAACCTAGCAAGGGCTACGTGAGGACCTTGGGCAGGAGTGCTGCAGGGACCCAGAGGGCAGAGGGCAGGGCTGGAGCTGTCAGGAAGGCCCTTAAGGAGGCTGGACCTGGCTCCTGTGGAAGCAGAGAGGGGAGAAGCTGGTCCGCTGTGTCCCGCCGCCTGGTGTTTCAGCTCAGCTCCTCTGTCCTTGACTTCATTGCTGTCTTTTCATTGTCGCTTGGCAACTTTCTTGTGAAGGGACAAATAATAAATATGTTAGAATTTGCGGGCCAGATGGTCTCTGCTGCAGCTACACCGCTGTGCTGTTGTAGCGTGAACACCACCAGAGACGTTGCATAAATGAATAAGTGTGGTTTGTTCCAATAAAACTTTATTTACAGAAACAGGCCGCCGGCCCACTTCAGCTTACACACCATAGTTTGCCAACCCCTAATGTGCTTTAAGAATTTTTCTGCTGGGCGCTGTGTCTCACGCCTGTAATCCCAGCACTTTGGAAGGCCAAGGCGGGCAGATCACTTGAGATCAGGAGTTCAAGACCAGTCTGGCCAACAAGACGAAACTCCATCTCTATTAAAATACAAAATTAGCCAGGCATGGTGGCAGGTGCCTGTAATCCCAGCTACTCAGGAGGCTGAGGCAGGAGAATCGGTTGAACAGACGACATGGAGATTGCAGTAAGCCAAGATTTGCAGCACTGCACTCCAGCCTGGACAACAAGAGCAAAACTCCATCTCAAAAAAAAAAAATGAAAAGAATTTCCTCTAGTGCTCAAGTGCCCCTCTCAGTGTTAGTTTGCTCGGCACATGGCATGTCCCTGCCGGGTTCCCATTTATCTTAGTGGACCCCATTGCAGAAAAGCACATCTTCCCAGCCCTCTGCTTCCTCTTGGGAGTCCCAACAGGAAAGGCAGAAGAAGAAAACGTCCCACTTCCGTGTCCTACAGATGGTGGCTTCGGCTCTGGCCGCCGGCTCCCTCCCGCAGCCAGGGTTATAATAGCTTTCCCTTCCACTTGCACCATCTCTCCCGAGAGAGGTGCACAGCCGCAGCCCCCAGGGAAGCAGCTTCATTTACATCAAGTCATGCTCGGCTTCTCAGAGGCTCAGACAGGTTGAGACACGGCCCTTGTCTACCCATCAAGGCCCACGACCCAGGTCCTCCCACCTCCCCTTGGAGAGGGCGTGACACGGGGCTCTGTCTTGCAGGCACACGCTGAGGTTCTGGAACGCAGCCTTTTTTGACGCTGTCCACTGTGAGAGGACAAAGCGATCTCCCACTACCAGGTAGGAGCAAAGTGTGGCCCCATTTGGCCTCAGGAAAAAGGACCAGGGAGTGGCTTTATTTCCCGGTTTTGGAAGAGGAGAACAGAAGAGCAGCTGAGTGGACCTGTTTTTCCTTCACCCCCGTGGCCCTGGTGCCCTGCAAGCTGCCTGAGGGCTCACAGCTTCATGGGGGGTGCTCAGCTTGCATGAGCGCTTTCTGTCCTGGGGCTCTGGCATGACTTGGCCTGACCCTCCTAAAAATGCAACCTCCCATTGAGTTAGACCATCAGGACCCCCCCTCCCGGGCCCCCCCTGCTGTTCGCTGTACAAAATCAGCATCCTGGGGACCAACCCTTAGAGCAGAGTCCTGGGAGGAAGGGCTGGCCAGCCCCCGAGACTCTGCCCTTGAGAGCTGGCGCCTTGGGAATGCAGTTGCTGCTCGCAACTCACCTCGTGGACTGCAGCCTGACTAGACCTTCCCGGCTTTGCTGAGGCCACCTCACACTTGGCAGCGGTGGGGGAGGGCTGGCACCCACTCCCCGGGGGCAATGCTGCGTTCTCTCTCTGGCCATAGGAAGCAAAGGTGCCGTCCGCCGCGTGCAGTGATGTGACAGTGAGGGATGGCAGCCCCTGCGGCAGCCCCTTCCAGTCATGGGACTGAAGTCTCTGAACTTCTCAGGGCCCTGGTCTCCTTATTGTTAAAGCACATCCCTCCCTCTGTAACCCCAGAGAGACCCGCTACTCTCAACCCGTGTTGGGAGGGTGAGCAGATGGCTGCTATTGGGGTGAAGTTTCTAGTCTACCAGCACTTGGAGTGTCTCAAGAGAAATTCTTCCCTCTGGGGACAGCTAAAACCGTACTGGGGGCGGGGGCCCAGAGCATTCTGCCGTGGCCGCATTTCCTGGGGAGGCAGAGGGGCTCGTGGAGAGGAAAAGACACTGAGACTGCCTGAGGACCCTCGAGAGAGACCTCGCTCTGCCAGAAGACCAGAACGAGGGAAATGCTTAGATGCCTCTAGGCGGGTGGGTGTTGCCTCTTTAGTTCTCAGACTTCTAGGAAGTGAATTTATTTCGAATATCCTGTCTCTCTCTGTCCCGCTCCGTTTCTGCCTGTAATAACCCTCCCTCTCTGCTTGTTCTCTTTTGACCATCCACATATCTTGCATGACTTTGACATGTTCCTTTGTTTACCTGTTTCTGCTGCCGCTCCAGAGGGGATGCTGGAGAGGAGGAGGAGAAGAGGTGTGTGTGTCCACATGACTTTGTTCCATTTTACAGTGCGGGCTCTTGCAAAGGCCACTGCAGCGTGGGGGCTGTGCGCCGTGCTGAACTGCTGCAGCGGGCACAGTCCAGACGCAGGTGCAGCCTGGCGGCCAGCGGGGAGGGCGGCCCTGAGGCGGTGAGGCCAGCGCTAGGACAGGCTGGCGACACGTCCTGGAACTGGGCAGGTGGGAGCCTGCTGAGGCCACAGCACTCCGAAATAGTCAGAAAACAAATGTGACACCTGGAGACGCCCTGGCGACAGCGTGAGCTCAGAGGGGCGAAGGCCGTGATGTTGGGGAAAGCCGGCTCCAGTTTTGAGCCAGCTGTGCTCTCCAACAGCCGCTCTGGCCCCTTCTGAGCAGACCTGGCAGCCTCGCCCTTGGCCTCACTGTGCAGGCTGGAGAAGTGGGCCCCGGTTCATCCGGGAAGCTGTGGGTGGGGTGCAGAGCCTGTCCTGTTTTCAACACCACACACTGTCGGGTGTGTTGGGACCGCTAGGTTGAGGGAGGCACGGAAGGACAGCACTCCCACTTTTCCAGCCACTTGGGGATGTGGGTGCGAGGGGGTCCCCGAGGAAATCCTTGAATGGGGCTGTCTCCTGCCAGCCCACAGAGGGGTCTGACTCTCCCTGTTTACCTTTCAGTCAGCTAGAATCCTTTGTGACATGTTTTTAGAGCTGCCGATCTGCCTCTTCAAACAAAGTCCCAGATACGATGTCTCTTTCAGTGGAGGATTCATGAAGCTGCCTCCTCTAGCCAGTGACACATCTGTAGTGTCTCCTGTGGGTAGCACTTGAGTTTCTTGTGCAGACTTACTATGGCTTTCAAGGGAGCGCTTAGGCCTAACAAACACCTCCTTTCATGATCAAAGCCTCTGGGTTTTCACAGGCTCTCTGCGTGACAGTGTGATTAACCAGTCTTCCAGGAGCCAGTCAGCCCCAAAGCCCTGGCCCAAGGAGGGCTGGGAGCATCCCAGCATCCTCTCAGAGCTGGCCAGTGCTGTGGGGGAGGTGTGGCCTGTCCTGAGCTCAGCTGAGGGGACCGTGGCTTCCTGGGCCTTCTCACCAGGGCAGATCAGCTTTAACCACACATAGCTCTACACCAGCTCCTCATCTCTGACCGGCCCCTGGGCCTTCCCCAGAAGAAGGCAGAGTATTGCTTTGAAACTGAAGCAGGTGGCAGGGGGCAGGGGGCGAGGTTGCCTCCAGGTTCCCAGCAACCTCAGGCCTCCAACGTGACATCTTTTTTTTGGTCACCTCTGCTGACAGCAAGATGCCATTATCATCCTCTCTGTTCACAGTGGCAGACATTTCTCCGTTTCAGAACCCTTCCCCTTCAGCAGGCGGTTGGTCCTGTCCAGAGTCCCACCGTGGCAGTGTAGACATGTTCAGCTTGCTGTGCAGTGTCAGAGCTTGACCAGGACTGGAAATTGAACTTGAGATGGAGTCTTGGTCTGTTGCCCAGGCTGGAGTGCAGTGGTGCCATCGCAGCTGACCATAACCTCCACCTCCCAGGTTCACGTGATTCTCCTGCCTCGTCCTCCTGAGTCCTGGGATTATAGGCACCTGCCACCACCGCTGGCTAATTTTTTTTTTCCCCTTTAAGATGGAGTTTTGCTCTGGTTGCCCAGGCTGGAGTGCAATGGCATGATCTTGGCTCACCGAAACCTCTGCCTCCTGGGTTCAAGCGATTCTCCTGCCTCAGCCTCCCGAGTAGCTGGATTACATGTGCCACCATACCCGGCTAATTTTGTATTTTTAGTAGAGATGAGGTTTCTCCATGTTGGTCAGGCTGGTCTCAAACTGCCGACCTCAGGTGATCTGCCCACCTCGGCCTCCCAAAGTGCTGGGATGACAGGCATGAGCCACTTTCTTCAGCCATCAGGTTAAACATCCCAGTTTTCGTCCCCACCATGGCAAGAAGAATGGTCTCACCTGGCCCAGGAAGAGGAGGGGGCAGGGCTGCTGTGCTCCACAACTCCAAGGGAACCATTCCCGTGTGGTCTCAGGTTACGCAGGGCCCGACCTGCCCAACTGCACAGCAGGCCTGGGAGTGGTGAGGGCTTTATGTGTCTGTACAGTCCTCAGGGCGGCTCTTCGGGGGAAAGACAGTAGAGAGGAAATGGGATGGACTCCGCGGAGTACTTGGAAGTATATTCTGCTGTCTTCAAGGGCATCCTGCCATCAGCATGAGGAGGCCGGGAGTGACCTTTGTCAGTCACCCATCATGCCCTGATGTCCAGTGACCCCTGCTAAGCTGCAGCAGCGCCAGTGACCTCTCGTGGGCCGGACGCTGGAGAGGAGCCAGGAGTTCATGTTCCTTTGTTTTGTTTCTCTTCCTCTGGCTTCTCCATGACCCAGCCTCTCACCCCTCATACCACCCTTCTTCCCTTTCTTTGGTCTTCCTCTCAGCCTTAGTCAGACTCATCCATCCAGTTTTCTTCTTAGGGGGAAATGGGCTCAAATTAATGTCTCCACGTTTGCAGCTGCTCCTGCAGGGAGCTTCTCAGATGGACGTGGTGTCCGGGGAGCTGTGTAAGGGTCAGGGAGGCCCCAGGCCCTGGAGGGAGGGGCCTGCCCTGGCTGAGGAGCGGGGAAGGAGCTGGCAACACAGAAAGGCTCTGTGGCAGTGAGGGGTGGGGAAGAGGTGGGGAGCCCCCTTGTTCTGCCCTGACAGGTGAAGGGTTAGCAGTGCTCCCCTCTAAGCCTGTGGCCGGCGAATGCTCAGAACACCCTCCCACCCCAGGCCCTGTGCGGGGAACGCGTCAGGGTCCCCTGCTGGCTCCTGAAGCTCATGCAGACCTTGGTCAATCCTGTGTCGTTGGGTTTTCAGTACTTTGTTCTCACACCTGGGTGCTCTCTTTGCCATGGTCCACGGCATTCACAGGGCCACAGTCAGGCCGGTGGGAAGAGTGGGGTCCCGCTCTGTCATTTAGGGAGCGGACTAGAGAGAGAGTTGAGGGCCTTGAGAAAGCCAACATGGAGAAACCGCAGCAGAGCAGGGCACAGCGCTCTGCAGACAAGGGACAGTGTGGCCCTCAGTGCCCTCGGCCTCTGTCAAAGCTGCCATCTGCAGCTGGCCCCAGGAGACAAAGGCATGAGTCTGAGAATGTCCCCTGGGCCACCAAGGCCTGCAGGTCCCCTCCCTTTCTGGAGCTTTCTCCCGCTGGGATGGGCCCAGACTCCACTCTCCAACCATAGTGAAGCTCTGGGGCTGGCCTCGCTGCCTGCAGAATGCCTGGGTAGACATGTGGTGCTCTGCGCCTTCGGGGCCGTAAAGAGCACTTTAGTTTCCACATCTCTTTACCTTGTGAAGAGTAAGGTGAATATTGGGGTCCCCAAGCGCGGTGGCAGGATCCCGGCAGGCCTTGTGGAAAGGCCCAGCACACGGCTGTCCAGTGGAGGACAACCCCCTTTTCCCCCTGGGGGGGCCATGCACGGTGCTGCCAGCACCCTCGGCAGGGTGAGGAGCTGGGGCAAGGACAGCACCATCTGAGCCCTGCTCCTGTCACCTCCTGTGCTTGCAGGGAGAAGTGGTGCCACATGACCCAGGAGGAGCGTGACGACAGCCTCCGGTTCAACGAGAATATCACCTTTGGGCAGCTGGGGTAAGGGCTGGAAGTGGGAAAGGGGTAGGGGAGCCAGGGGGAGGGCCCACCCTGTGATCTGTCCCTCCCGATGTCACCCCCTGGGGTGCGTTGGCAGCCTGCTGTGAGGTGTGGGGTTCATCACACTTGGCCTCCATGCCAGCTCATAATTAATCCGCCTCCTACACGACCCCAGGTGGCGGCAGAGCCGCAGTGAAGAGTCGCTGGTGCCTAATTAGGCAGCAGTGCGTTTCAGGTTTTGCCGACGATTCCAGGCAGACTGGTGAGCGTCCCAGAGACGAGGGCCCAGCTCCCCAGTCTTTTTCCCGGGAGGCCGGTGGGTGATGCTCTGGGGGTTTCTCCTGCAGCACGTTCACGCACAACATGCTGGCCTTCGGCCTGAACAAGAAGCTGTGCAATGACTTCCTGAAGAAGCAGGCTGTGATTGGCAACCTGGACGAAGGTGCGTCTGCCATAGGCCGCTGGCAGGAGGCGGGCAGGGCTGGGGTCCGGAGGCAGGGCTGGGTCTGGAGGCGCTTCTGCACTGCCAGGAGGTATGTCGTGTGGCCATCGGGAATGTGGTGCTGAGCTCTGTGGGCAGTCGGCCCTCCTATCTCCCTTGTCTGTAAAGACAGATGCACCGGACACCTCGCATTCCATTTGGAATCCATTTCTGCTAGATGGGATTGCTGGGGTTGGGGCTGCAGACTTGGTGTTCACAGTCAGGGCAAAGAAAGAGGGGACACAGCGCCTGGCCCAGAGCTTGCACGGAGCCAGACTCCAGCCCCAGGTTGCTCCCTGCTGAATGGCGGCCACGTGGCTTCCTTTTCTTTCTCAGACCTCACCGCCATGACAAGTTATCGAGGGGACAGGGGCGGTGAGGAGGGAGTTTTGGTTTCTCTAGAATCTCTGGGCTCCATGACAGCAGGGAGCTGCTGTGACGCTGGGGCCCTGCTATGCGGGGCCGGTCCCTGTGTGCCGCCCCGTCTGCCGCAGGCACTGCTTCCTCTTCGCGGAAAAGGCCTCACACTTGGGCGTGGATGCGGATGGACACGTATTCTTTAGGGAATCCCCTTCTCCACCTAATTCAAGGGATCTACAGTGGAGTGGCCACAGGAGGCATGACAGTACCAGTGGCTGCTGGACCATCTGAAAATGTTGCCAGCGGCCCCACCTCACTAGCAAAGGGCACGGAGGTTGCTGTCACCTCCCCTGGTCCCCAGGCTGGCCAGACTGATCGCCCTGTGCCTTTCACAGGCTGCAGGGTCTGCGCCCCAAGACAGCATTTTCCTAAGAATGTACATTCCCAGTTCCGAGGGCCCCTTCCAGGCACCGGCTGTGCCCCACAGGTGGCATGCTGGTCAAGAGGCTGTGTGTGCACCGAGCCCTCATGGCACAGACCTGCCCTGAAGCGCACAAGCAGTGTGGCCTGCGGATGGCAGTGTGGTTTGGAAGTTGCAGCCCTGCTCCCAGGGAGGCCCTGATTCGTCCCTGCCCAAGTGACAAGAGCAGGACATACCTGTCCCTGTCACCATCCTTCATCTGAGAAATCACATCGTTTTCTCTTCCAGAGCAATACAAGCTGCTTAGTGACCACATTGAGCAAATGGCCACTGAGTAGGCCCCAGAGGTTGCACCCTGCAGGAGGACTGAGGCCACGTGCCGTTCTCCCGGGCCTGGCGCCCTGCTGCCGCCCCACCTGATGACCTGCATGAAGCCAGCAGCACCCAGAGCCGCTCCCGCTGCCCCAGAACTAGCGGTTAGAAGAATCCGCTGCTCCTCCCTCCTCTCCTCTGCCTGTGTCTGCGCCCCCCATCCATGTGCCAAAGTGTCCCTTGGGTCACATGGCTAAAGCCGAGGTGACCAGCTGTACTCCGAGTGCCAGGCTTGTGAGAAGAGACCAAGAGGGAGAAGGGGAAGGACGCCATGGGCCATCAAGGGCCAAGGGCTGGCGAGGGTGGGGGCGGGCGAGGGACACAGGCAGGATAGCCTTGAGGGGGGTGCTGCAGCCCTCCAGTGGCAGAGGACTGGCACTGCCACTCACAGTGGGTGGCCCTGGGACGTTCCTGCAACGGGGCTCCCATCTGGCCCTCTCTGACCTTGAGGAGGAAACACCTGTTTTAGGGAGAGGGTGGGTGCGGTGTAGAGGATGCTCTTGGCTGGCTAGAGCAAGACCTGGCACCACCAGAGGGACATGTGTGTGCCCTGCAGATGGCCTAGGATCTATGTGTCTGTCAGAGTCACAGCAGTGCCGAGGTGTCTGCAGCAGACCACGCAGACCATCTGAAATGCGCCCGCCTGGCCGACAGCTCCCTTCTGAAGCAGAGAAGGCTCTTTGGTCATGAAGCAGCGTTGTGCCGTGTGTCCCACACAAGAAGTACAGGAAAGAAGTTTCTTTAGTAGCCGCTAGACAACCCCCCTTTCTAAAGGCAAACAGTGGGGCTCTTTATTCCAGACAAAGCAGAAAAGTCTGAGTCGGGAGTGACAGCCGCTGGAGAGAGGCAGTTCTGGGTGACACGCAGGGCAAGGTAGTGGCATGAACTCCGCCTCTAAGCGCTGAGCATGCGTCCCTGCCCCCATGGGCTCCGGAAGGCGCTTTTCCTTCCCCACCAGACCTTTGTAGCTCCTTCCTCCAGCTTCTGCAGATACGCCATTCACCTACTGCCTGGGAACCACAGCCCTTCTCTTCTGTGGGTCTGTACCTGGCACTCGAGGCCAGCCCGTGGGCCCGGGGCCTGACTCCCAGCACTTGCAGGCTGGCTCTGGTGCCTCCTGTTTCCCCGTGCGTGGACACTGCCAGCCCGCCTGGGGTTCCCTGCCTCTTGCCCGTCTCCACTGCTGTCACTGACTGTGAAATAGGCCCATGGGGCTCTCCCTCCACCTGCCATCCTCCCCTCCTGTCCTTCCTGGCTACCTCCTCTGACATTGGGTCACATAAGTCCCGTCTTGTCTATCAGCACCACAGAAGCACCTGAGAGTCATCTGGCCACTGCGCGGAAGGTTTTCCTCTGGGGAATGCTCCCCGGAATGTTCCAGAGACCACAGATTGGTTGTATCACAGAACGTGTGTCTGGGGCATTACCTGATATATGGTGTCATCTGATGCATTAGGGCCCCAATGCCGCTGGGCAGAGTGTGACCATGCTACAATGCCTCGCCATGAGCTGGGCCAGGGTCGGGGCTTGTGCAGGCTGGGCTGCCCCTCCCCCCGGACGGCCGCGTCTCTACCAAATCCATTAAGAGAAACATCAGAGAGAGGGGTGTGTGGACACCCGTTGCTCCGATGCCAATTGCAGATAATACGCGTCTCCCGCAGTGTCCAGCCATGGTTCCAGGGCACTGCACCCTCCTCCCTGCCCCAGTGAAACTCAGGCCACACTCAGGGCTGACCATCGGGAGCTCCCTTCAGCCATCTCGCCGTCAGCATTCTTGGTCTTGTATGAGTCACGTTAGCTGACATGCATTAAGACTTGGCTCTGCAGTGCTCGCAAGACTTAGCCCTGTGTGGATAGGATTTTTGTATGGAAGTTTTGATTTGTTTGGTTTCTGGGTAAACTTTGATTCTGAGACTCTCCTGGGGGTGCTGGAGCATGTGCGCAGCCTCTGCAAGGAAAGCAGTGCTGACTTCTTCGGGCTTTTTTCCAAGCACTTTGACTTTGAAAATGATCTTGACACTTTTTTGTCTGCATAGACCTCTCGAAATAGCCATTTCGGGGAGAGGAGAGGGTTTTGTTTTGTCTTTCCCCCTCACTACCTGTTCTTATAGATCTAGCTCCTCACAGTTGGAGGAAACCTGACAGGGAAGGGTCCCCTTTATACTCCATCCACACAGGATGCCACCAAAGAGACAGCCTCCCTTGCTGTGAGCAGAGCAAGCAATGGCTCAGGAGGCAGCCTCCAGTCTCCTGCCGGCTGTGGCTCTGGCCAGGGTCTCCTGGAGGAGGACCAGTGTGCCTAGAACAGGGCTAACTGCCTGCCATCAACATTTCCTCTCTTCCCCCAGGGCCTGGGCAGAGCAGCCATGAGCTGGGCTCTGGTGTGGAGCAGGCAGACTCAGCCACGTGGCTCAAAAGGTCCCTGCCTGGGGAGGTGGCACACCCAGGGCCACCTGGGTGTAGGAGCTCTGATGACCCCTCTGTAAACTCAGGAAGTGTCAGGTGATTCCTAGGGAGAGGTTCCCAGTCCCAGCAGGCAGAGTGCCCAAAGCCAGGAGCATGAAGGGCTGTCGCCCATGGGGGCATTGCAGGCACTCTGCCACCCAGCCTTGAGGGCTCTGCGAATCCTAGTGAACCAAAATGCAAACCACTTGCTCAAGTGCAAAGCTCCCTGCTTTGAAAACAGGACGTGTTGAGATGTGGCACTGTATGTTATTAGCCTTTGTTACAATTTTAGCAACATTAATAGATGTTTAAGAGGGACCGTGTTCATCAATTGCATCTGCTGTGTGCATGCACGGTGTGCACACGCGTTTAACCAAAGGCCAGAGAACTGAATTCTGATGTCATTAAGTTATCTGTAAGTGAAATGCGGTAGACACTATGATTTTCCTATTGCCAAAAGAAAAGTGGGCCAAAGAGCTCTGAAATTTCCAAAAACAGGCTAGAGGGAGAGTCTGGTTTCTGAGCCTGTACCCAAATCAAAATCCTAATGTTCAGGTTATTGCAAGGAACACATGTGGGGTTTAGAACCAGCACTGAGGCCCAGTGCAGGCATCACAGACACCGCTGACCCTCCTCCGCTTTCTTCCTGTGAGTTAAAACCAAACGGGCCTCTCATTCACTCCTTCAAGCCCAGTAACGCCGTGGAGTTCGGTTATGAGGAAAAAAGGCTGGAGCTGTGAGATTCGCTTTTCCCTGGGCTGTTCTGCATGAGTTACTTATCACCCGGCCGCACCTGGTATTCCAGACCCCTGACGTGAGGAGTGCAGGTTCGAACCATAAAGAGTTTGTGAGAGGTTTCAGTCTAACCGGGGTTCCTTAGCCGGAACCAGGGCTGTAAGCTACAGGCCTGACCGTCCTGGCTCCCACTACACGTTGGCTTTTTTTTTTTGAAATGGAGTTTCACGCCAGTGGTACAATCTCAGCTCCTCTGCCTCCCGGGTTCAAGCAATTCTGCCACAGCCTCCTGAGTAGCTGGGATTACAGGCATGTGCCACCACACCTGGCTAATTTTGTATTTTTAGTAGAGACGGGGTTTCTCCATGCTGGTCACACTGGTCTCGAACTCCCGACCTCAGGTGATCTGCCCGCCTTGGCCTCCTGAAGTGCTGGGATTACAGGCACAAGCCACCATACCCAGGATCTGTTGGCTTTTTAATAAGGAAGGATGCAGGCGGGCCTGTGTGATTAGATCAGCTTTACTACTGAATTACCTAAAACCAGACCACAGCACGGCCAGGAAACATAGTAGTGTTTCCAAGAACAGGGTGGAGCTTGAGAAAGAGGACTTTAAAAATTAGAGGATCCCTTGTCACAGAGGAAGGGATGCTCATGGGGTGGCAGTGGCCCAGCCCCAGCCTCAGGGAGAGGGGAGGGAGCCCCTCTGGACCCAGCGGCAGGTGTTCCGAGGCTGACCTCTCCCCAGTTTCCGCAGCCACGAGGCAAAGCTGCCATGTTCTCTCTCAAGGCTCATTGTCACTCTTTTCCCTGTCCCGTTTCCAGTCCCGGTGAGCCATTCACTTCTGCTGAACTGTTTTTCTTAGGATGAGGCCGTTTCACTCCCTTGTCCTGTAAATCGCGTATTCACGTCGATGATTCTTGGAGATAGGTTTCGCTTCAGAAGTTCCCAGCTGTGTCCTGCAGGAAAGGAAACGGGAGTGGGATGCCAGCTGCACCCCACTTGGCTCGCACAGGCTAAGGCTGAAGACAGAGCAGGGCTTCTGGAGCCAGGCAGGCCACACACCCCAGGAGCCCCTGCAGGCCAGGAACAGGGATGTGTTGATGCCTGAAACACCAAATGGAAGACCCACATCCAGACTCTTCTCCTGCGGCCAATACTGGCTGCCAAAGCCCCCCTTCACACAGGCTCTCAGGGGGCCTGCCTTCTGCATCTCAGTCCGCCATGCGTCCCTGGGTCTGGGTGTCACATACTCTCCAGGAAGGGGACGGAATCAATCATGGGACCAACAGGTTCACAAGAATCAGTGCTGCCAGGGGAGCCCCACCTCCTGGTGCTGGCAAGGGCTTGGGTTTAGCCTGCAGAGTGCAATGAGTGAGAGCCCGTGGGAGCGCAGCCCTGCCTTAGCTGCACCTGGGGACGCACATGGCCAAAGGATTTCAGTGGGACGGCGCTTCCGTCGGGGCTGGGGATGGGCATAGGGTTTCTTAGTTACTCTTGGAAAGGGAAAAACTCACCATGTCCACTGGGAGCAAGCGTGGGCTGGTTTCGTTCATCCTGACTTCCCTTCTACACCCCTCCTGCAGGACAGTGTGCAATTTGGGGAGAACCTAGCTCCCCACTTTATCTGTAGACTCTGGGACCTGAAAACAGAGTCAGAGCCTGAGCGCGCTGTAGCCTGGAGCTCCCTTGAGCTGCGCTCTAAGGGACTTTGCACTTTAACTAGAAAGAGGATGCCTGTCGGGAAATCCCCTGTGCATTGACTAGAACTGGGGGGACCGGTCCCACTCCCTCCTTGATCCTAGATGGTTTGTCCATGACATAGAGGTAGGGGAGGAAGGCATGCCCACAGGGAGGTGCAGCCCTAAGGGGTGGACTCCAGATCTCCCGGTGAGAGACAGAGACAGCTCTGCAAGGGCTCGGCTGTGGGGAGGAGCTTGTGCGGTCTCTGGCGAGCCTGGGGCTGTCGCTTAGGGTCTTCTGGGTGGACGCTTAGAGAAAGATAAGGCAAGCATTTGAACACTAAGTAATGCTAGAAACTCAAACAACACACGTGGATCCCTTAAAACATGTAAATGCATCAGAACACAGTTGACCTGCTGCCTTCTTGGACCTGGCAGCCTCTGTCGGGACTATCCGTGGCGTCTCCCCCGTGCACACCCTCTGCTTCCTCTTTCCTAGACTCGCCGTGGTCACGTCCAGACATTGCCTTGTTGGTAGCCCCCAAGTGGAGTGCAGTGACAGCAGTATCTTATCTGTTCCATTTCTGCAATTCTGTGTCCCACTCGGTGATGTTCTACAAACTATTTTAAGGCAGAGAAAGCTTCAAGGGTGAAGATCTCAAAACAGCGCTAAAATCAAAGGTGTTTGCTGTGAAGAAAAAATATGTATATATATCACACCTTGAGTGATCAGAAGGTGGACACTGAAATAAACTATCTTAAAAAACAAAACTGTTTATTAACACATCCATGAGGCCTTTTTACAGAATTTGTAATCTTCTCAGTGACATCTGTAGCCTTTCAGAAGAAAACCATTTTTTCTTTTTCTTTTTTTTTTTTTTTTTTTTGAGTCGCTGTTTCGCTCTTGTTGCCCAGGCTGGAGTGCAGTGGTGCGATTTTGGCTCACTGCAACCTCCACCTCCCGGGTTCAAGCAATTCTCCTGCCTCAGCCTTCTGAGTAGCTGGGATTACAGGCATGCACCACTATGCCTGGCTAATTTTGTATTTTGAGTACAGACGAGGTTTCACCATGTTGGCCAGGCTGGTCTCGAACACCCGACCTCAGGTGATCTGCCTGCCTCGGCCTCCCAAAGTGCTGGGATTACAGGCGTCAGCCACTGCGCCAAGTGAAAACCATTTTTTTTCCTAAGACCAAATAGACATTTTTCCCATGTAGGCTGAGCAGCCAGGTTTTGTCAGATGGGAAAGTGTGGGACACACTAGAAAAAGGAGCCTTCCTCTAGATTCAGCAGCCACATTGGCCATGTCGGTCTGCCTGGCCTCTGGGGGTCTGTATTCGTGAATGAGGGATCCCCCCCTCTGGACTGGGTCTCAGCCCAGGCTCCTCGAGCGCCTTGAACCCCTTCACCTGGACTCCTGACCCTGTTCCTCAGAGCCAAAGCCACCTTACCTCTTACATTGGGGGTTTTGGGGGCAGTCAGTGGTCCTGACCACAGTCTCCTACCCGACACAAGCAGGGCACTTACATCAGTTCTTTCCAGCTCCGTTCCACAAAAGTATTTCAAAAATTGGGACTTGCGGGGGGGGGGTTCCTTTTCTCTCATTGTAAGAAGTCCACACCCATGTTCTGATCCTCTGGCCTAAACAGAGGGGCAGTGAGCCCTGAGAAGGAGCAGGACACAGGGGCACCCCCCGACCCCAGGTGTGAGGTGCAGGGTCCCCTTCATGTCTGGGGAAGGAGCAGGGCAAAGGGGCGTCTGCCAGCTCCCAGGAGCTGTGATGCAAGGTCCCCTCCTGCCCTGGGAAGGAGCAGGACACAGGGGCATACCCCAGACCTCAGGGGTAGGATGCAGGGTCCCCCTCCCCTAGCTGCCTACGTGGACTGAGGACACTCCCTGCCACCCAGGCAGAGGAAGAATGGGGTGGCCTCCATGTCCCTGGATCTCCCTCTGCCCCCTCTTAGCCACACAGGGAGGGCAGGCATGGCTGGTGGGTGCACAGCCCTGGGGTGTCTCATCTGGGCTTTTTCTCTGGTGCTGGGGGATTCCTCCCGGAGGAGGTGAGGGGCTAGACTTGGAGGCAAACTCAGGGGAGGGGAGAAACTCCTCTGAAAGGCAGCAAAGACTCCAAAGAGCTCGGGCAACTTGAGGCAGGACCAGGAAGGGCCTGGATCCGGCTCCATCTCCCGCCAGCTGACTGTATGCCCTTCGCAGATTGTTCTTTGAGCCTCGGCTTCTTCATCTGCGGACCAGGAAGGAGAGCATCACGTGTCCTAGGCCATTCCTGTGGGAAGCACAGGCAGACCCTTCCTGCAGACAGCGGGGTAAGTTTCCTATCTAGTGAAAGAAAAAGGACCTAGCTCTTCTAATTTTGATAGGAATAAATTAAAATGTACTCTTTGGCCAGGTTTGGTGGCTCACGCCTGTAATCCCAGCACTTTGGGAGACCGAGGCGGGTGGATCATGTGAGGTCAGGAGTTCGAGACCAGCCTGGCCAACATGGTGAAACCCCGTCTCTACTAATAATACAAACATTAGGTGGGTGTGATGGCAGGTGTCTCTAGTCCTAGCTACTTGAGAGGCCGAGACAGGAGAATCATTTGAACCCAGGAGGTGGAGGTTGCAATGAGCCGAGTTCATGCCACTGCACTCTAGCCTGGGTGACAGAGCAAGACTCTATCTCAAAAAAAAAAAAAAGGGAAGAAGGGCATCCCTGTGTGAGGCAGCCACCCCCAACCTCTGCCTCCCCAGGGCCCCAAGAAAGAGCATCTTGGAGTTTTCTTGCCAGTTTCCAAGTGACCAGCAGAGAAGGAGTGACAGGGAAGGCTCTGGGCCGACTGTCCCGCCTGTACTTCAGGACAATTGGTCTCTTAGGTGCACTGAGGCCAAAGGGGAAGGGGAGAGGCCCCAACCCAGCCAACCTTCCATGTAATTGGCACTACCAGCTCCAGGACCCCAGCCCTGACAAGGTCATTGTCCTTCAGAAACCATCAGAGAGCTGGGACTCAGCTGAGGTTTCTGAAAACAAACATTTATACATAAGCAAATGTGTGTGTATGCACAGGTATATGCATATAAAAGTATACAAAATATATACTCATAAGTGTTAGTGGATGTAATGTACAGATTATATAGAACATCTAGGAAGTTGTAGTTATTCCTGGAGTGTGTATCCTGGTCTGGCGGAGTCAGGGAAGGCTTCCCTGAGAGATGCCACGGAGCTGGATCTTGGGTAATAAAAATCACTCTGGGCCGGACGCGGTGGCTCACGCCTGTCATCCCAGCACTTTGGGAGGCCGAGGCGGGTGGATCATCTGAGGTCAGGAGTTCAAGACCAGCCTGACCAACATGGTGAAACCTCATCTCTACAAAAAATACAAAAAATTAGCCAGGTATGGTGGCAGGTGCCTACAGTCCCAACTACTGGGGCCTTTTTTTTGAGATGGAGTCTTGCTCTGTCAGCCAAGCTGGAGTGCAGTGGCATGATTTTAACTCATTGCAACCTCCGCCTCCTGGGTTCAAATGATTCTCCTGCCTCAGCCTCCCAAGTAGCTGGGACTAGAGGTGCCCATCACCATGCCCAGCTAATGTTTATATTATTAATAGAGACAGGGTTTCATCAAATGGCCAGGCTGTTCTCGAACTCCTGACCTCAAATGATCCACCCGCCTCAGCTTCCCAAACTCCCAAACTCCTCTGAAAGGCAGCAAAGACCCCAAATTGCTTGGGCAGCTCAGGGCAGGACCCGGAAGGGCCCAGATCCAGTTTCACCTCCCGCCAGGTGACTGTATGCCCTTAGTTGGATCATTCTTTGAGCTTCAGCTTCTTCATGTGTGGACCGTGATGAGAGTCGCTTGAACCTAGGAGGCAGAGGTTACAGTGAGCCCAGATGGCAGCACTTCATTCCAGCCTGGGTGACAGAGCAAGACTCTGTCTCAAAAAAATCACTGTGATGAAGACGCCAACCCTATCTTGATCTTGTGAGGAAAATGTGGGTCCCCCACTTTGCCGATGAGAATAACCAGGACATTCTATGTGGGGATGTTACACAGGGCTGTGTGGCTCTAGAGCTCAGCAGTTATCCACCAGGCCAGCAAGAGAGGCCACCGGTGGACTATTCCCAGCTGAGGTCGTCAGAAGGCAGGAGGCTAGCCAGGGACGAGCCCTGCACAGCATGGGTGCCCCACCTGGGCCCTTGAGAGGATTCTGCAGCTGGAACAGGCCCCCCGGGGTGGAAGGTTTGTGATCCTACCTAGATAGTTGGTAGAAAGAAGCTTCTGTGCTGTTTCATCTCCTCATGGAAGATTCGGCCTCATCTGGAAATTTGGCTTCCATCATCTCTACAGAGACAAGGTGCTTTCCAGCTTTGAGCTGCGGGGACCCCGGGCTGGGGTTGGCCCGTGGCGGGGATGCTGGGATCTGTGGAGCCAGCCTGTATCTGCAGGCTCCAGGTGCACTTTCTAACCTGGGACGTTTGGGCAGTGTGTGGCCTTGAGTAACAGATACCCATGCTCGACCTAGACGTCTCCACCAAGCCTCGGTGTCACCAAGTTGTGTCAGGCTGGGAGGAGCAGGCTCACCACAGCTGCCCTCAGAGATGGTCAGAGGAGTCACTCCTCGGCTGCTCACCAGGGGCCCCAACAGACAGCACCCCTCGTCCACACGCCCCAGCCTTCCTACACCTCCACGCCACTTCGGCCTCTGTGGACTTCTGTGACAATCTCGGTCCCAAGAACATCCCTGCACATCGCCTCCCGTGTTACGAGCTGAATTTTGCCCCCAAAGGTCTACGTTGAAGTCCTACCCGCCCCCATACCTCAGAATGTGACCTTATTTGGACATGGGGTCGTTGCTCATGTAATTAGTCAGGATGAGGCCATCCTAGAGGAAGGTGGGCCTCGGATGATGGGTGTCCTTACTGGACGGGGAGGTTTGACACAGACTCAAGGGCACACCGGGAGAACACCATGTGAAGACGAAGGCAGAGACCGGTGGACGTGGCTGTAAGCCCAGGCGCGCCAAGGACAGGAGCCACTGGAAGCTGGAGGGGGGCCTGGGACAGGTGCTCCCTCTGAGCCCCCAGAAGGAAGCAGCCCTGCTGACACCTTGCTCTTAGCTTTCTGGCTTCCAGAACACAGGAGAGGGATGTTCTGTGGTTTGAGCCACCCAGGCACTGGCGCTTTGTCAAGGCAGCCCAGTAAAGGAATCCACTGTTGGCAACGTGAACACAGGCGCCAGCGCACCTGAGCCCCCGGACGAAAGGCAAGATGAGAGACTGGGGTCAGGCTGAGAGTCATGGGCATTTATTCAACATCTACTATGTGCCAGCCACACCAGTCCCCCAGAGCAACCTCTGAGGTGAGTGATACTGGTCCCATAGTACAGATGTGGAAACTGAGGCTCGGAGGACAGGTGGCCTGCCTGAGGACACACAGCAGAGCCCACCTAAGGATCCAAGGCCCACTCAGTTCTTCTGACTGTTATGGGCAGTTCTCTTCCTATTTATGGGGTTCCCATTTACGGGGTTCCTGCCCCAGTACCCTGAGGTCCACCGCAGGGGCCTCCTCCATGGAGTCATCCTCACTCTCCTCCTCTTCCTTTCTTGGGCTCCCTATGGTGCTCTGAGCGCTCTAAATAATAATAACAATAAAAGGACAGCGACATCAATAATAATAATGGCAGCAAGAAGTCTTGAGTGTTTGTCAGCGACAGGCCAGGTTTTCTGTGCGTGGTGTAGATCTGTTCATGGATACTCAGCACAGCCCTGCACAGAGGTTACTGTTCTGAGCCACTCTGCAGGCGAGGACTCTAAGGCACAGATAGGCTAGGAGACTTTCCCAAGGTCACACCGCCAGGAGCAGTGGGCTTGGACCAAGAAGCAGATAGCATAAAGAAAAAACAATCAAAACTTCAGGAAACATCAGACACTTACAGAAATGCACAATGCTCTGGGAAGTCTCAGCAATCGAATTGAACAAGAGGAAGAAGGAAATTCAGAGCTCGAAGACAAGGTCTTCGAATTAACCCAATCCAGCAAAGACAAAGAAAAAAGAATAGGAAAATATGTACGAAGCCTCCGGGCGGTCTGGGATTAAATGGCTGGGGATTGTACCTCCCCTACCATCTTTTGAGAGAATTGTCCTGGGAGCATGAGACGCCCACCCCACCACACACAGTGGGCTGGCTGCCCCTCACCCCTCCTCACAGAGACGAAACCTGCCGTGACTGGCATCTGGCTATTCAGGGCCTTTATTTGCCCTTCTCTGCTGGACCTGCAAAGGTCCTGCAGAAATAGAAACGCACCTGATGGAGGCCTTCCTGGGCTGTAAGGAAACGTGTAATGTACGCACCTAATCACTTCCCTAACCTCTGAGGAATCCTGGTTTCTGGAACTCATGGGCCCATGGGCTGGGATGCAGGTGTAGGTAGACCTGTCTGGGGTGGCAATACCTCAGAGTGCCTCCAGGGAGCGCTCAGGACTCATGGCAGCCACGGAGGGGACTGTGTGGCCCACCATGCTGGGTGACGTGGCTTCATTTGTTCTACGTTTTTTTTCTTGAGACCAAGTCGCTCTGTTGCCCAGGCCAGAGTGCAATGGTGCAATCTTGGCTCACTGCAACCTCCACCTCCCGGGTTCAAGCCATTCTCCTGCCTCAGCCTCCTGAGTATCTGGGATTACAGGCACCTGCCACCACGCCCAGCTAATTTTTGCATTATTTTTAGTCTAGACAAGGTTTCACCATGTTGGCCAGGCTGGTCTTGAACTCCTGACCTCAAATGATCCACCCGCCTCAAGTGATCCATCCTAAAGTGCTGGGATTACGGGCATGAGCCACCGCACCCCGCTTCATTCCATTTCAAGGCAAAGTCCTGGTCAGACCCTGGGGCAGCTCTCCACCCTCCCCCCACCCTACACTCCCCCCACCCCACACTCCCACCACCCCCGCCTCCTTACCCTCTCATTTCAAACTTGAGTTCTCAGCTGCCCCTCCTCTAATCCCTGGGACTCCTACCACGGGGTCTCCCGGGCGGTGCACTTCATTTTAGGTGTAGCCTCACCCTCCCACACACTCACCTGGCTGGCAAGAGACTGAGGGGCAGATGGAGAGGGGTTGGTGCTGGCCATCGGCCGAGTGTCATGACGCCCAGAAACTCCCTGCACCTTGGCTCTAAAATCCTGTCGAGGAGAGACCGGGGTGGGTTGGATCCAATGGGAAAACGCAACTTGGGGTGGGGTAGTGGGATGGAAAGGTGGCCGGATGAGAAGGCCGGCGACAGCTGACGCCCTTGCAACACCACAGTCCTCTCCAGGAACTTCCTGTTTCTTATTCCACATAATCTACAGCGGCCCTGTCAGTGGGTTATCACCCCATTTTATAAATGGAAGAAGCCCAAGGGCCAGGTCACATGTCCATAGTCATACAGGAGAACACCTGGATTCGAGATCGCCCATGCCTCTAAAAAGAATCTTGTAGGCCAGGTGCCATGGCGCACGCCTGTAAGCCCAGCACTTTGGGAGGCCGAGGTGGACAGATCATGAGGTCAGGAGATTGGGACCATCCTGGCCAACGTGGTGAAACCCCGTCTCTACTAAAATATAAAAAATTAGCTGGGTGTGGTGGCACGCACCTGTAGTCCCAGCTACTTGGGAGGCTGTGGCAGGGGAGTCGCTTGAACCCGGGAGGCGGAGGTTGCAGTGAGCTGAGATCATGCCACTGCACTCCAGCCTGGTGACTGAGCAAGACTCCGACTCAAAAAACAAAGCCAAAACAAAAAAAAAGAGAAAATAATATTGTAAAGTGAGTGAATGCGAGAGAGCCCCTCTGACCTGCTCCGAACCTCGTGTGGTGGTTTTAAGGCTTACTGGTAACTCAGATGATCTGATGCTTCCCCCATCAGGAGCTGGAATCAAATTCCTCTCCCCTTGAATACAGGCAGCCTCAGAGATTCACTTCTAACAAACAGCATACGGCAAAGCCACACTGCGTTACTGCTGAGGTTAGGTCATAAAAGGCAATCGAGTTTCCACCTGTGTCTCAGGACACTCCCTCTTGGAACCAGCTGCTTTGAGGAAGCCCAGGCCCCGAGAAAAGGCCGTGGGCAGGTGCTCTGGCTGCAGACCTGGAGGAAGACCCAGGGAGGGCAGGCTTTGTGGGGTGCAGCTCATGCAATTGCCCAGGGCTCCACGCCCAGAAGGCCCCTGTACGTGGCTTAGCACGCTGATACTGCTGTCCTGAAGACCTTAGTAATTGTGGAAGGAAGGGCCCCACGTTTTCATTTTGCACTGGGCCCTGCAAATCACATGGCCTGTCCCGTGCTCAGACGACAGCCACCTTCTGCCAGACGTAAGCAAGGAAAGCTGAGAAAAGACAGCTCCAGCCTCTGACCAACGGCGACCAACGGCAACCACCGGAAGGCTGACCTGAGACCTGCCCAGGTGAGCCCCATTAACTGTAGAACCACAGGAGAGAGTCATGATCCACTGATCCACTCTTGCTTTACAATACTAGGCTGCGGAAGGGCGTTACCGATAATGCAAACAGCTCACTCTGGATTTTAATCAGATCAGATGGAGATAAAAAGCACTTCTTTCTTCTTCAAAACTACACCAAGCGCCACCCAGGAAATGTTTTTTGTTTTTGTTGATCCATTCGTTTTTTTTGTTTTGTTTTGTTTTGTTTTGAGACGGAGTCTCACTCTGTCACCCAGCCTGGAGTGCAGTGGCACAATCTCGGCTCACTGCAACCTCTGCCTCATGGGGTCAAATGATTCTCCTGCCTCAGCCTCCCGAGTAGCTGGGATTACAGGTGCTCACCACCACGCCCAGCTAAATTTTGTATTTCACCATGTTGACCAGGTTGGCCTCAAACTCCTGACCTCGTGATCTGCCCGCCTTGACCTCCCAAACTGCTGAGATTACAGGTGTAAGCCACCACGCCCAGCCAATCCATTCATTTTTAAACATCACATGATGAATATGTTGATATTCTAAATAGCGTTAGGAAAAATTATCCTCCTTTCGGCACCCGGGACAGATACTGACAATGCTTCATCAGAGTGAGTCTTAGAAAAGTTGTAAAATGTTACCAACAAAAACTGCTTCTATCAAGACAGAAGCAAAATGAAACCTTGCCCCACTCCGCCAAGCAGGAAATGGGGTGTCTGTGACCCACCTGCAGGTCCCTCTCCAGGTCATACTTCTCCAGGGTCTGGAAGGCGCTGGAATACACCTCCACCGCTTTGGCGTGGAAAACCATCTCAATAGTTACAAAATCAGAAAAAACTTTCTGTGGGGAGAGAAGCCCAAAGAATGTAAGGAGCGCAGTGAGAGAGCCCAGGGTAACCTGGGACGCGGGCGGATGGGGTGGGGTGAGGAGCTGTCCAAGTGCGGACCGCTCCTAGGTGAAGAATTTCGACATGTTATTTTTTGTTGACACGTTGATGGAAAACACATTTGCATGGTTCCAAAATCAAAACTATTGGCCAAGTGCAGTGGCTCATGCCTGTCATCTCAGTACTTCGGGAGGCCAAGGCAAGAGGATGGCTTGAGCCCAGGAGTTCAAGACCAGCCGGGGCAACATGGCAAAACCCTGTCTCTACCAAGTACCTAGGTAAGTAAATACGTACGGACAGACAGACAGACTGTGCCAAAATAGTCTGAGGACACTTGCTCTTCATCCTTCATGCTGTTCCCTTCTTTCACTTCCCCCTCCACCTCCTGAGATAATACTCAGAGTTTCTTGTGTCTTCCTCCCTCGTTCCCTGAGAGAAGCCAGTGTTCCTCTCTTCTTTTTTTTCTTCTGAGCTTTTCCCCTCTACTAACAATCAGTCCTAGAGATCTTTTCACAGGAGGCTCTTTTTTTTTTTTTTGGAGACAGAGTCTTGCTCTGTTGCCCAGGCTGGAGTGCAGTGGCACCATCTCAGCTCACTGCAATTTCTGTCTCCCGGGTTCAAGCGATTCTCCTGCCTCAGCCTCCCGAGTAACTGGGACTATAGGTGCATGCCATCATGCCCGGCTAATTTTTGTAGACACGGGGTTTCACCGTGTTAGCCAGGATGTTCTCATCTCCCAACCTCATGATCCTCCTGCCTCAGCCTCCCAAAGTGCTGGGATTACAGGTGTGAACCACCACACCTGGGCTTTTTTAAAGATGGAGTCTTGCTCTGTTGACCAGGCTGGAGTGCAGTGGTGCAATCTCAGCTCACTGCAACCTCCGCCTACTGAGTTTAAGTGATTCTCTTGCCCCAGCCTCCTGAGTAGCTGGGATTATAGGCACCCTGGACCACACCCAGTTAATTTTTGTATTTTTAGTAGAGACAGGGTATTGCCATATTGGCCAGGCTGGTCTTGAACTTCTATCCTCAGGTGATCCGCCCTCCTCAGCCTCCCAAAGTGCTGGGATGACAGGCATGAGCCACCACGCGCAGCCCAAAGGAGGCTTCTTCCTTCATTTCTGTGTGTTTCTTGCCATAGCTTATTAGACAGCCCCGGCACTTGGGTGTGTGGGCAAATGTATTATTCTCAGTCTTTGTTGTGACAACACAAGAAGGTCCTGTGCAGATGTCACCTCGCTCCTGGCCTGGGGTAGCTGCAGGAGGCCGCCAGGAGTGGATTTGCAGGGCCCAAGGTCAAGTGCGTTTGTACCTGTTTTATCTGGGGTGCGGAGGGGCAGACACGGTCTCACTCCCATTGCCCAGGCTGGAGTGCAGTGGAGTGATCTCGGTTCACTGTAGCCTCCGCCTCCTGGGCTCAAGCGATCCACCCACCTCAGCCCCCCAAGTAGCTGAGACTACAGGTGCATGCCACCATGCCTGGCTTATTTTTTGTATTTTTTGTAGCGACAGGGTTTCACCATGTTGCCCAGGCTGTTCTCGAACTCCTGACCTCAAGTGATCCACCCGCCTTGGCCTCCCCAAGTGCTAGGATTACAGACATGAGCCACATGACTGGCCATGTTTGTACCTCTGATCGGAGCTGCCCACTTGCCCTGCACAGGAATCCACTGGAAATGTGTGGGGGCCTCTCAGCCAGGACCTCTGAGGGCATCCCCCATCCCCTCTGCCCCAGGCTTATCCACACGGCCAGCACCTCACTTCAAAGACAGCTATTTGCAGGTTGAGGGCTACAAGACCTTCAGTCTCTATCACCTGTGAGGCCCCGCAACCTGACGGGGGCCGGCTGGTCCAAGCGTGATTAGTGGTGGAGATGCTGGCTTCTCTGGAACAGATGGCTCCTGGCTTTGCTGAGCAAGCACCGGCAGAGTTCCTGCTGCCCACCAGGCCAGCCGGGGCCCCTGAGGTGCGGAGGTGTCCTAGCTGAGGCTCCTAATTCACTCTGGCCCCAGAAGGACACAGTCTTAGTGCTGGGGGAGGGGCCTGAGGTTTGGAGATGTACCAGTTCATGTTCCCTGAGAAGTACCCTGGTGGGGGGACTCAAAGAGGCCCCCAAAACACCTGGGAGAGAGAAAGGGAGGGGACTCAAGTCTGTGGTGGAAAAACCTTCCTCCCCTTCAGTCCCCAGGAGGCAGCACCAGGTGGAAACAGCTGCCTGATATAATTTGGATATTTGTCCCCACCCAAATCTCATGCTGAATTGTAACCCCCAATGTTGGCCGTGGTACCTGATGGGAGGTGTTTGGATTGTGGGGGCAGGTCCCTCATGAATGGCTTAGCCGACCCCCTTGGTGATGAGTGAATAGGTGCTCCCGAGATCTGGTGATTTAAAAATGTGTGGCCCCTCCCCACCCCTACTCTCTCACCTGCTCCTGCTTTTGCCATGTGACGGCCTGCTCCTGCCTCACCTTCTGCCGTGACTGGAAGCCTCCTGAGGCCTCCCCAGAAGGAGGAGCCGCTATGCTTCCCGTATAGCCCACAGAACCCTGAGCCAACTAAACCTCTTTTCTTACAAATTACCCAGCCTCAGGTGTTTCTTTATAGCAAGGCAAGAACAGCCTAATGCACCACCCGATCAAGAGGCTGGAGTTCAGCCAGGCTCAGTGGCTCACACCTATAATCCCAGCACGTTGGGAGGCCAAGGTGGGCAAATTGCTTGAGCCCAGGTACTTGAGACCAGCCTGGGCAACATGGCAAGACCCCATCTCTACACAAAAACTGTCTGGGTGTGGTGGTGCACACCTGTGGTCCCAGCTACTCAGAAGGCTAAGATGGGAGGATCACCTGAGCTCAGGAGGTTGAGGCTGCAGTAACCTGTGATCACACCACTGCACTCCAGCCTGGGCAACAGAGTGAGATCCTGTCTCCAAAAAAAAAAAAAAAAAAACAAAAAGCCTGTAATCCCAGCACTCTGGAAGGCTGAGGTGGGCGGATCACAAGTTCAGAAGATCAGGACCATCCTGGCCAACATGGTGAAATCCTGTCTCTATTAAAAATACAAAAATTAGCTGGGTGTGGTGGTACATGCCTGTAATCCCAGCTACTTGGGAGGCTGAAGCAGGAGAATCGCTTGAACTCAAGAGGTGGAGACTTTAGTGAGCTAAGATCGTGCCACTGCACTCCTGCCTGGGTGACAGTGCGAGACACTGTCTAAAAAAAAAGAAGGGCCAGGGTTCAAGGCTTCTGCCTGCCATTTACTGGCATGGGGCCCTCAGGAAATTTCTCCTCCCTTCTGAGACTCAGTTGATTCCTCTATGCAGTGGGAACAAGGGAACTCCGAGTTCACAAGCCCTTCGAGAGTCGCAGCAACGATCTCAGATTGTGCCCTCGAATCAGCCCGTGCCTGCAGCCCGGGCCCCCCCAGACCCACCCAACAGAGTCTCCAGGGCAGGCTCACCCATCTGTGTTTAGAGAGCCCTCCAGGTGAATCCTGACACACGTTCAGCCCTGACAGCCCCTGCGTCACTTGCCTTCTCTTCTAGGAACCCCAAAACTATTGTGCAAATACAGTCATTTTCTTAGAAATCTAATCTAAAGTCCGAGCAAGGTGGCTCACGCCTGTAATCCCAGCACTTTGGGAGGCTGAGGTGGGCAGATCATGAGGTCAGGAGATCAAGACCATCCTGGCTTATACGGTGAAGGAGCTTAATCCCCAGTGCAGTGATGTTGGAGGGCAGGGCATCTGGGGGGTGATGAGGTCAGGAGCGCTCCACCTTTTTTTTCCGAGAGTCTCCCTCTGTCACCCAGGCTGGAGTGTAGTGGCATGATCTCTGCGCACTGCAACCTCTGCCTCCCAGGTTCAAGTGATTCTCCTGCCTCAGCCTCCTGAGTAGCTGGGATTACAGGTGCGCACCACCATGCCCAGCTAATTTTTGTATTTTTAGTAGAGATGGGGTTTCACCATGTTGGCCAGGCTGGTCTTGAACTCCTGACCTCAAGTGATCTGCCCACCTCTGCCTCCCAAAGTGCATGAGCCAGCATGCCCGGCTAATTTTTGTATTTTTTGTAGAGACAGGGTTTCACCATGTTGGCCAGGCTAGTCTCAAGCTATTGACCTCAAGTGGTTGGCAGGAGGGCTTCATTTTCGTGAATGAGATAAGTGCCCTTGTAAAAAAAACTTCAGGGAGCTTTTCTGCCCCTTCTGCCACATGAGGATGCATAGAAGCCACCCGCCATGGGGAACAGGCCCTCCCTGGATGCTGAGTCGGCTGGATCCCTGATCTCAGACTCCCCAGATTCCAACAGGGTGAGAAGTTTACTTCTTTGGTTTATAAATCACCCACCTTCAAGTGTTCTGAAGGCGCAGGCTGAATGTGCTAAGACAGGTGGTAATCATTAGCTCATGTTTTTGTTTTTATCTCTTTTGAAGGGCTTTTGAGGGATGGTTTGGATTCACATCTCTTACAAATTTAATCCCAGAACTTGAAAGCATGCTCACTTTTAAACTTCCAGCTTCTGTTGGCCCCTGACCTAGAGGCCAAGAACCATGTGGTCCATGCCCCTTGGTGCTGCCCACCCAGCCCCAAACACATCAAGTACTGAACAACGTCTGCCGGCTGTTTGAGGTCCCCCTTCCCGTGTAGATGGCCTGAGCACTGATTACCGATGCTTCATTGCCTGTGCATTCCTTCATGTAGGCATTCACTCATTCATTCATGCATGCATTTCCTCATTCATTCATTCCACAAGTATTTACTGAATACCCACTAGGTGCCAGGGCCTGGAGCCTGGTGACTGGGGCTCAGCAGGGGCCTGTCCTGTGGCACTGACATGCAGTGTGTTACGCAGTCACCTCACAGGCTTTTCCTCCCCATGATGTGCTGAACGTGATAAATGGCACACAGCACATCAGGAACCATGTGATCCATCCATCTCCTCCCACCCCAATAGGTCCACTCCATGAGCTCAGGGACCTTGCTTTGGTGGGCACAGTGTCCCAGCATCAGGCACAGTACCTGGCACACAGTAGGTGTGCATTCCACATTTGTTAAAGTAATGCGTAAAGTGAATGCACAATTAACCATTCCTCCTGGGATGGCAGCATGGTGGGAGCAGAGTAGAGTGTATAAACAAGGGGACAAGGGAACTCCCAGTTCACAAGCCCTTCGAGAGCCCTTCACCAGGCCAGTCTGGGGTCCTGGTGACTTTCCCTAAAGAATGAGGTTGAAGCCGAAAGAGGAGGAGGCACTGGCTTGATGCAGAGCCAGGCACAGCCCTGCAAAGGCCTTGGGCAGGAACCGGCTCTGCGCCCTGGAGCTTAAGTGCGGCGGGCAGGCTGAGGCCACAGGGCAGGCTGAGGCCACAGGAGCCTTGAAGGGATTTTGGCTCCAATCCTTAGAACAAGGGGAGCCCCCAGAGGGTGCTTAGCCCAGTGATGATAAATTGCACCTGCCTTTTAAGAGTTCCCTGGGGCAGGTGTGGTGGCTCATGTCTGTAATCTCAGCACTTTGGGAGACCAAGGTGGGTGGATCGTTTGAGGTCAGGAGTTTGAGACCAGCTGGCCAACATGGTGAGACCCCTGTTTCTACTAGAAATACAAAATTAGCCAGGCGTGGCGGCGAATGCCTGTAATCCCATCTACTCTGGAGGCTGAGGCAGGAGAATCGCTTGAACCTGGGAGGCAGAGGTTGCAGTGAGTGGAGATCGCACCATTGCACTCCAGCCTGGGCAACCGAGTGAGACTCCATCTCAAAAAAAAAAAAAAAATTGCCGGGGCTGTGTGCAGCTTTGAAAAATAGACTAGGGAGGGCTCAAGTGCTGGGGAAGGAATCTCTGTGATCAGTTAGTCCTGAAAGACCCCAACTCTCTGAGCTCCTCTTGTAAGGGCTGGGGCTCTGGGCCCAGGACTCTGTGGCACTGGGGTGGGATCTTGGAAGGAGGAAGGCATCCATGCCCACCTGCTGGGCCTCAGGGTGGCTTGTTCAGGGAACGGTGTTTGGAGCTTTGAGGAGAGAAAAGGTTAGGGCAATGCTGTGTGGAGAGGAAGAGGGGAGCGTGTGATGAGGGAAGGCAAACTCTTCCTGCTTAGGAGCTGGACCTAGGGCCACCCAGTGGCTTCCTGTGCTGGGACAGGTGCCCTGAGCAACAGCCTCTGATGCCCTGTGACCAGGATTAACTGTGCCAGGAGCCTGTGTGGGCACAAGCTCACACACACCTTCCAATGCTCACACATGCACACAGACCCACACACTCATACCGATGCATGCACTCAGACACAGGTACACACATGCATGCACACTCACACAAGGCAGCCCAGGGTGCCTCCCATTCCAGCCGGTGGCCCTCACCTGCAGGTCCTTTAGCTTCTGCCTCTGGAAGGCGTCCACCGTCTCCTCCAGCTGGAGTGTGGTGTGGCTGGAGTCCACGGCGGCCCTCTGCACGCTGGTCTCCGCCTGGCCCCGGGGACACAGAGGTAGAAAGTGTCATGGGGGCACTTCTGGCCCACAGCCACCTTTCTGAATCACCCTGTCTCTAAACCCTCTCTCAGTCCAGCTCTCCTGCCTCATGGGACATCTCTTGCCAATTTGGTCATCAAAGGAATGGCTGAGTAGGACCACGGCTGAAGGAGCAGTCACCGGAGAGAGACGCACCTGCCTGCTAGCTGTGTGACCTCAGGCAAGTCACTTAACCTCTCTGAGCCTCAGTTTCCTTTCTTGTAAACAGAGGACAGCAATAAGACTTGCTTGGCAGGGCTCTTGGAAAAATTAAACAGTGGCACCTGCTGAACCCTTAGGACAGGTGATCCGCGCTCACTGATCATTCATTCTTGCAACAGGAACATATTTAGGGAATTCACTCTTTCATTCCTTTGATCAACATCCATAGATGCCTACTCCATGCCAAGCCCAGATGCGAAGAATCTGGCTTTTGGCATAGAGCACCTTGGCGCTGTGTTCAAAATTTGCCACTTAACTGCCTGTGTGACCCTGGGCAAGTCACCTTTCTCAGCTTCAGCTTCCTCTTTAAAATGGGGACTTAAATGCCATCTTCATGTCCGTGTAACACCCAAGAAGGAAAGAGAGCTGGGGGCTGGCATCTAGGAAGCCCCCAGGAAAGAAGGGAAAGCTGCCGTCACTCAAACAAATGGCTGCAAAGACGGTAGGTGACCCAGGCAGGAGCCAGGACAGAAGCCGGGGTGCTCGGGCGGGCTGTGACCCACACTGGTGTAGGTCAGGACTCCCCACGTTCGGCACGAGTGTCCAGGGTACTGTGGGAGGTAGGGCAGCATCCCCCGCCTCTCCCCACTCCATGCCAGGTGGTAGGTGGGATAATGGCCCTCCAAAGCTGTCTACATCCTAATCCCTGGCACCTGTCAATACGGCCCCTTTCAAGGCAAAGGGGAGTTGGGGTAGCAGGTGAATGAAGGTTGCTAATCAGCCATCCTTGCTGTGGGAGACGATCCTGGATGATCCGCTACACCCAGTGCAATCACAGGGGTCCTTACAAGTGGAAGAGGGAGGCGGGCAGGAGACTCAGAGGAGAGTCGTGACTACAGAGGGAAGGTGCAGGCTGCCGGCCACGGCCAAGGGATGTGTGTGGTCTCTGGAAGCTGGAAAAGGTGAGGGCACAGACTCTCCCTGGAACTTCTAGAAGGAACCAGAACTTTCCACACCGTGACTTAGCCCAGGGGGCCCACGATGGACCTCCAACCTCCCGAACGGTGAGTGTGTGGTCGTCTGTCCCCACAGCGGGAAGAACCTAACATGAGCTAGCAGAGCTCCCCAGTCGTGAGCCAGAAACATCACCAGATGGTGAAATGTGCCCCGGTGAGGACCGCTGACTCAGCTCCATTAAGGGGCATTCTCTGTGGTTGCGCGCCGTGGCTTAAGCCTGTCATTCCAGCCCTTTGGGAGACTGAGCTGGGCGGATCGTCTGGGGTCAGTTGTCCAGCCTGGCCAACATGGCGAAACCCTCTTTCTACTAAAAATACAAAAATTAGCCAGTCATGGTGGTGGGCACCTGTAATCCCAGCTACTCGGGAGGCTGAGGTAGGAGAATCATTTGAACCGGGAGGCAGAGGTTGCCGTGAGCCAAGACTGTGCCACTGCACTCCAGCCTGGGCAACAGAGCAAGACTCTGTCTCTCAAAAAAAAAAGAGGGGGCATGGCCAGGTGCAGTGGCTCACGCCTGTAATCCCAGCACTTTAGGAGGCTGGGGAGGGCGGGTCACGAGGTCAAGAGATCGAGACCATCTTGGCCAACATGGTGAAACCCGAAACCCCATCTCTACTAAAAATATAAAAATTAGCTGGGCATGGTGGTGCGTGCCTGTATCCCAACTACTGGGGAGGCTGAAGCAGGAGAATTGCTTGAGCCTGGGAGGTGGAGGTTGCAGTGAGATGAGTTTGTGCCATTGCATTCCAGCCTGGTGACAGAGCGGGCCTCCATCTCACAAAATAGCAGGGAGGGGGCACTCTTTGGATGAGGTCACACACTCAGTTACAAATCAGTTACACATACAGCAGAGGTGACTAGCCCTCCTCCAGCTCTCAGCCTACCTCCTGGCCCCTGCATCTTTCCCAGGGGGCAGGACAGTGCGACAGAGAGCAGGCGGGGTCCCCTCCACCTGCCCCATGAGCTCCCATAATTGCGTCTCTGTGAGCCTGATTTCCTCCCATAGACAATAAGGATGAGGGTAGCTTTACTCGCCTGATGTGAGCATTAAACAAGTAACTGGCGGTGAAACTGAGGCCCGTGGAGGGAGTGACTTATTGGATGGCGTCAATAACGGGACAGAGCCCAGGCCTCCAGATCCCCAGTGGTCCTTTTAACCAGGACCTTTGGCTTTCCCATCCTGAGCGCAGGGCCCTGCCCACACCTGTTTCTGCCCAGGGAAAGCCCACCTGAGGTCCTGATTCTGGATGCCCCAGACAGACATGTCACACTCACCTGGGACTGAAAAACGTGCTGTTAAGGAACCAAGTTAAGCCCAAACAGCCCCGTTGGGGTGGTCCACCCCCTTCGCACCCCCTGCCCAGAAAACCCCAGAGGACATCTGTGTGAGTAGACACCCTGCCCTGGCAGCCTCAGGGCCCACTTCCAGGGAAGGATATGATCATTTGCTGATCCGAGGGTGACTTCTCCCTCAGTTTCTTCAGCTTTTTCAGTTGTTTGATCTCATGATTTCGGACATGTTTGAATTTCTTGATCTCAGCCTGCAGAAAAGGAGGAGGGCTATTTCCCAGGAACCTGCAGGGCAAGATGGGGATACTGCCCACGCCGAGGGGCCCTGGCTCACCCGCGTCTGCTTGATCCGAGCCCCGTAGAGCTTCAGGGGGTTGACCACCTTGGTCTCCAGCCTCTCGACCTGGGGGAGTGGGGACACCAGGGAATCTGAGTGAAGACTGCAGGGTGCTGCCTGCCTCCAGCCTGGGCATAGAAAGCACAGCCCATGCCCAAGAGCCGCATGTCCGGAGCCGTGCGGGGGACGGGGAGCGTGAGATGCCCTCCCTTTCTCGGGGTGTTAGAGACGCTGGCCAGCGCTCAGGGCTTGGCTTTGCCTCCCGAGGGCTCCGGCAACACATTCAATCTCTCGAAGCCTGGTTTCCTCACCTGTCCAACGAGGCCATGGGTTCACCCACTAGGGTTTCAGGACAGTAGGGAGATGGTGCCTGGCCCAGAACTCAGCGAGTGTTGCCACCGGGGAGGCAGGACGGGTCCCCAGTGTGTGCTCAGTCCCTCTACACGACAGCCCGGTCCTGTCTCCCAACTGCCACACAGGGTGGCAATGACAGCCCCTCTTTGCAGATGAGAAAACCGAGCCTCGCTTTGGGGACAAGATTTTTGTTGAGAGTCACTGCAGGGCTGGATGAGGTGGTTCCTGCCTGTAGTCCCAGCACTTTGGGAGGCAGAGGTGGGCGGATCACCTAAGGTCAGGAGTTAAAGACCAGCCTGGCCAACATGGTTAAACCCCGTCTCTGTTAAAAATACAAAAAATTAGCTGGGCATGGTGGTGCATGCCTGTGGTCCCAGCTATTCAGGAGGCTGAGGCAGGAGAATTGCTTGAACCCAGGAGGTGGAGGCTGCAGTGAGCGGAGATGGTGTCACATCATTCCAGACTGGGTGACAGAGTGAGACTCCATCTCAAAGATGGAGGCCGAGGCGGAAGGATCACGAGGTCAAGAGATCGAGACCGTCTTGGCCAACATGGTGCAACCCCGTCTCTACTAAAAATACAAAAAAATTAGCTGGGCATGGTGGCGCGTGCCTGTAGTCCCAGCTACTCGGGAGGCTGAGGCAGGAGAATTGCTTGAACCTGGAAGGCAGAGGTTGCAGTGAGCCAAGGTCGCGCCAC
>CAUYLG010053170.1:0-28942 GCA_963573385.1 Cacajao melanocephalus
ATGCCCATCAATGATAGGCTGAATAAAGAAAATGTGGCACATATACACCATGGAATACTATGCAGCCATAAAAAAGGATGAGTTCATGTCCTTTGCAGGGACATAGATGAAGCTGGAAACCATCATTCTCAGCAAACTGACACAAGAACAGAAAACCAAACACTGCATATTCTCACTTGTAAGTGGGTGTTGAACAGTGAGAACACATGAACACAGGGAGGGGAACGTCACACACCAGGGCCTGACATGGGGCTCGGGGGACTAGGGGAGCATTAACAGGGGGTGGGGGGATTGGGAAGGGACAACATTAGGAGAAACACCTAATGTAGATGACGGGGGGATGGATGCAGCAAACCACCATGGCATGTGTATACCTATGTAACAAACCTGCACAATCTGCACAGGTACCCCAGAACTTAAAGTGTAATTAAAAAAAAAATACTAGGTCTTCCGATCAATGAACACAGTATGACTTCACATTTATTTAGGTTTTCTTTGATAACTTTTATTAGCATTTTAGTAAGGGATTAATTTTACCCCTCACTTTATAAATAAAAAGTTGACTTAACCAAAGTCAGACCCTGCAGTGAAAGCCAGGATTCTGAACTAAGTTCAATCTGCCTTCAAAGCCATAATTCTTTTCACTAACCACAATGCCTGACAAATAGATTCTTTTTCTCCAAACCTTTATTTATTTAACGTATTGAAATACTACATGATTTTTCCCCCAAGCTCTTATTCCTTTAGCTGTCATTTTTTCAATATTAGAATTAGGATTAATGTTAAAGTAGAATACTTCCAGTGTGCTGTTAAGGAAAAAATGCAGGGTACAAAATTGTATCTACTTTATGATCCCAACTACAGTCATGTATTGCTTAACGACAAGGATACTTTCTGAGAAACAACTTTAGGCAATTTCATCATGGAAGGTACTTACACAAACCTACCCTAATCAAAACATCATTATATGGCCCATGATTGTATATAAAGCCTACATATATAGGAAAAATTAAGAAACATATTAAAGGTTTACAATGATTCTGAGTTATATAATTATGGGTGATTGTTAATTTCTTTTTTATATCTGTCAGCATATCCAAATATTCTATTAATGTAACAAGCAAGTATTTTTTTTTCCTGAGATGGAGTTTCGCTCTTGTTGCCCAGGCTGGAGTGAAATGGTGTAATCTCAGCTCATCACAACCTCCGCCTCCAGGTTCAAGAAATTCTCCTGCTTCAGCCTCCTGAGCAACTGGGATTACAGGAATGCGCCACCACGCCCGGCTAATTTTGTAGTTTTAGTAGAGACGGGAGTTCTCCATGTTGATCAGACTGGTCTCAAACTTCTGACCTCAGGTGATCTGCCCACCTCAGCCTCCCAAAGAGCTGGGATTACAGGCGTGAGCCTCAACAACAAGCAAGTATTATTTCTTTTTTTTTTTTTTTGAGATTGAGTTTCGCCCTTGTTACCCAGGCTGGAGTGCAATGGCGTGATCTTGGCTCACTACAACCTCCGCATCCTAGGTTCAAGCAATTTTCCTGCCTCAGCCTCTCGAGTAGCAGGAACTACAGGTGCTCACCACCATGCCCGGCTAATTTTTTGTACTTTTGTATTTTTAGTAGAGACGGGGTTTTACCATGTTGGCCAGCCTGGTCTTGAACTCCTGACCTCAAGTGATCTGCCCGCCTCAGCCTCCCAAAGTGTTGGGATTACAGGCATGAGCCACCACACCCAGCCAAACAAGTATTGTTTCTGTTACTTAAAGTAGCATATAAAGATATGCTTTCATAAACTGTACACACAAGAATATTATACTTGCCTTTCAACCCCCAGTCTACTCCCTTGTATTAAGTAAGTGTAATGTATATTTTTCAATAACTTTTTCTATTCACTTATTTTTTGTATTTTTTGTCCAAATTGGGAACACACCACATACACTGATTTGCTACTTGCTCTTCTTACTCAGTTATATGTCTTGAAGATCTCGCACTTTGGTATATATAATTTTCCCTATTTTTTTGATACCTCATGGTACAGGATATACCATAACTTATTCCCCTTCTAATGAAACTTTAGACTATCTCCCACTTATTCCCATGCTATTCAACAATGCTGCAATTGAAGCACGTTGCCTGGCCCTCTTCCAAGTGTATTTTCCTTCCTCTCCTTACTGCTCTAAAGTTTTTTAGTAAACTTTCACTCTTCCTCTAAAAAAATGCTGCAATTGACCTTCATGTACACAACTCATATGAGGACCTTGTTTTTAACTTTAACCTAGGTTATAGAAAAAAATGGAAAAAAATGCATATTAAAGGTACTAGCCTGAACTATTTTTAAAAAAGTAATACAGCCATATTTTACATATTCCTGAAAGGTTATATGTAAATTAAATCATGTTTTACATGTATTTGGTAAGCTAGATAATAAAAAGTAACTTGCACAAAGATGGCATGTGAAAAACATACACATTCATTCATGGCTACTAAGTGCAAACACTGAAATAACATTTCTGCAGTGTGGTTTGGTCCTTCATAAAATGTGAACACTTCTAACCCCAGCAATCCCACTTCAATGATTTACCCAAAAGGAAGATTACATGTTTTTAAAAGTACATAAAGGATAATCATCACAGCATTATGTATTATGGCTCAAAGAGTAGAAACCACCTATTAGTTTGGAGTAGGTAAGCATATCCTGGTATATTTGGTGGAATTCTAAGCAACCATTAAAAGCGACCAGGCACAGTGGCTCATGACTATATTCCCAGCTCTTTGGGAGGCCAAAGTGGAAGGATTACTTTAGGCCAGGAGCTCAAGACCAGCCTGGGCAACACGACAAGACCCCATCTCTACAAAAATAAAAATTACCCAGGCATGGTAGCATGCACCTGTAGTCTCATCTACCAGGGAGTCTGAGGCAGGAGGATTGCTTGTGCCCAGGAGTTTGAGGCTGTGATAAGCTGTTATCAGGTCACTGTACTCCAGCCTAGGGGACACAGCAAGACCCTGTCTCAAAAAAAAAAAAAAAAAAAGTAACCAAGTAGAGCTCAGAAGCCTTTCCCATGAGAAGAAATGGTAACACACTGCTGGGGAAATGGGCAGGTCACAGACCAGCCAAAAATTGTCACGGTGTCACAGGAACGTAGAATAAAGGCTCTACAGAGCTGGATGGCTGGACAATGCTCTCACCACAGTGTTATCCTTGATAGTTGTTAACTTTTTTCTATTACCTTTTATTGAGATAAAATCCACACATCATAAATTTCAAACATTTTTTCCAACTATATTCTTTCTTTTTTTTTCAAGATTATTTTGCCTATATTGAGTTTGTTGTATTTCCACTGGGTCCACTTGTCTATAAAAAAGTCTTTTGATAGGGATTGTGTGGGATGTATAGATGAATTTTGGGAACACTGACATCTTAACATTAAGTCTTTCAATCCATGCATGCAGGGTGTCTAATTTTTTTATTTAGGTCTTTTTTAGTTTCTTTGAAAAATGTTCTCTAGTTTTCAATGCACAAGTTTTACACTTCTTTTGTTAATTTATTCATAAGCATGTTATTATTTTTGATACTATTGTAAATGGAATTTGTGTTATTCTATTCTCGAATTACTATAAAGAAATACCTGAGACTGAGTAATTTATAAAGAAAAGAGGTTTAATTGGCTCATAGGTCTGCAGTCTGTTCAGGAAGCATAGCAGCTTCTGCTTCTGGGAAAGTCTCAGGAAGCTTTCAATCATGGCAGAAGGCAAAGGAGGAGTGAGGTATCTCATATGGTGAAAGTAGAAGCAAGAGGTGGTGGGGGTGGGGGTGCTATATTCTGTTTGTTTGTTTGTTTGTTTGTTTGTGATGGAGTCTCACTCTGTCACCCTGGCTGAAGTGCAGTGGCATGATCTCGGCTCACTGCAACCTCCATCTGCCAGGTTCAAGTGATTCTCCTACCTCAGCCTCCCAGAGTGCTGGGATAACAGATGTGAGCCACCACACTCAGCCTATATACTTTTTTTTTTTTTAAGATGCAGTCTCACTCTATCACCCAGGCTGGAGTGCGGTGGTGTGATCTTGGCTCACTGCAACCTCCACCTCCCAGGTTAAAGCAACTCTTGTGCTTCAGCCTCCCAAGTAGCTGGGACTACACGTGAGTGCCGCCATGCCCAGCTACTTTTTTGTATTTTAGTAGAGATGGGGTTTCACTGTGTTGCCCAGGCTGGTCAATCTGGAGAAGTGACCATGTCCAAGTTTGTCAGTGAGGCCACCCAAAAGGATTGGGGTCCAATTGGACTGGCAAGGAATTGTCTGCCATTATGCAGAACAAGAATGCAGAGTCAGAAATTAATGAGGTATTAAGAATGAAGAAAATCATACTTTTTGCACATATGAGTTTGTGACTGAAATTTAAATTCACATCATGATTATAAAAATAATTATGATGATTAGAGCACACAAGAGCTTTCTAAGACAGATGCTATGTTTTGAAACCTCCTGCTGGATGGAGAAATTACAAATGAGAACCTTTCTTTGGTTGGCACAATTCCTTCCTTCCCTGGGCATCCCCTTACTAACTAGAACTAAAGAGCCATATTTGCAATGCTAATACTCAGCCCTGGGGAGAACCCACAGTTGCCCATCTGGCTTACTTACCTCAGGAACACAATGGCTAACTTCCCAAACAAAAAGCTGCCCAAGTGTCAGCCACAGCTACCAGTGACTGAAACACAGGAGCTCCCAGAAAAGAAGAGGAGCAACAACCACAGGCCGGTATCAACTTAGATGGGGGACAGTGAGGACTCAAGTCCTGAGAGAGAGGCAAGGGGAACTGGCTGCAGAATAGAACACTAAGGAAATCCATCAGAAAATGTCAGGAACAAGGTAGGAAAAGTGTCCGGCCCTGATCTTCCCCCAGAGAAACAGATCTTGTCAAAAGAAGGTACATTCTTCAAATTTACAGTACTAGGCAGAACCCCCCAACCCTCAGAGAGCTGGAGTAGGGATTTGAACAAGATCTAAGAACACCCAGGTACCAGGGGACCCAGATCCTGGGACTGCTGAAGTATGGAAGTGGGCCAGAGGGGTTGCTGCCCAATGACAACCACTGACTCCTCCAGCATCTCAGGCTATCCCCGGTGAGAAGCATCCCAGACTGTACATTTCCAACCTAACTCTGCTGAAAACCAGGACAAGGAGAAAGGGCTGACTCTGCCTCGGCTGCAGATAAGGCTGGGCAGTCTGCAGATAACTGTGGGTTCATTACTGACAGTACAAATGGCACTGGAAATTGTCAGGCTCAGAGCAGAGGGGTTTCTAAGTGAACTAGGAACACCAGTACTAACAGCAAAACAACTCAGCTAAATAAACAAACAGCAGGTTATATGTAATTCCAGCAAGGTCACAAGATACAAGATCAATACACAAAAATCAATGATTTTTCTATATACCAGCAATAAACAACGCAAAAATGAAATTTAAAAAATAATTCCAAGCCGGGCATGGTGGCTCACGCCATGTAATCCCAGCACTTTGGGAGGCTGAGGCAGGCAGATTACCTGAGGTCGGGAGTTCGAGACCAGCCTAACCAACGTGGAGAAATCCCATCTCTGCTAAAAATACAAAATTAGCCGGGTGTGATGGTGCATGCCTGTAGTCCCAGCTACCTGGGAGTTTGAAGCAGGAGAATCACTTGAACCTGGGAGGCGGAGGCAGCAGTGAGCCGAAACGCGCCATTGCACTCCAGCCTGGGTAACAAGAGCAAAACTCCATCTGTAATAATAATAATAATAATTCCATTCACAATAGTATCAGTACAATAAAACGCTTAGGGATAAATTTAACAGAAGAAATGCTCTTCTTTTATACACTAAAACTTTTATACACTAAAACTACTGCTGAGAGAAATTACAAAGAAGATTTAAATAAAGGAGGAGACATCCATGTTTATGGATTGGAAGACTCAATCTTGTTAAGATGACAGTTCTGCCCAAATTGATCTATAGCTTCAGTGCAATCCTTTCAAAATCCCTCCTGCCTTTTTTGCAGGAATTAACAAGCTGATCCAAAAATTGATATGAAAATACAAATGACCTAAAATAGCCAAAACAATTTTGAAAAAGAACAAAGTTGGAGGACTTACAGTTCCTAATTTCAAAACATATTATAAATCTACAAAGATCAGGACAGGCTGGACGTATTGGCTCATGTTTGTAGTACCAGCTACTCAGGAGGTTGAGGTGGGAGGGTCACTTGAGCCCAGGACTTCAAGGCTGTAGTGAGCTATGATCACACCACTGCACTCCAGCCTAGGCAACAGAGCAAGACTGTCTCTAGAAACGAAAAAAATCAAGACAGTGTACTGGCATAGGGATTGACATACAGATCAAAACAGAATTGAGAGTTCAAAAATAAACTCTACATTATGGCCAATTGTTTTCAACAACACTGCCAGAAAAATTCAGTGGGGAAAGAATATTATTTTCAACAAATGGTGTGGGACAATTAGATATTCACATGCAAAAAGATAAATTTAGGTACTTACTTCACACTAGTCATTAAAAATAGCTCAAAATAAGTCACAGATCTACATATAAGAACTGAAATTACAAAATGTTTAGAAGAAAATCCTTGTGACCCTGGATTATGTGGAGTCCTAATTAGGTAAAAGGAATCAGGCTGGTGGGACTGAGGGAAAGCAACAAGAGAAAGCAGATAAGCTGTAAGTCTGCCTTTCTTCATGGTGCAGGACACAGAGCCCTCCTGCACAAATAACTCACAGTCTTCCTGCGCCTAGCTATCACCAGACCCTCAGCTGACAGAAAAACGCAATTTAGCTCACTGCAACATTGGTGTTATCAGTACTGCATAAAGCCCTCTTCAGTACACAGCACAAGTGCCATCCTATAAAATCCCCAGCAAGCTTTTGTTTCCTTGCAGTCAGCTCCTCACTTGCTAACTTGCCCATTGCTTCCTTGCAATGTGATTTCCTACTTTCTCTAATAAATCAGCTTTTCTTTACCTACAACTGTCTTGGTAAATTATTTTTACCACCACGCCACCAGCCCCAGATAGTCACCACTCACCACATTTTGGTGGCCCATATAGGGACTCTCTCTCCTTACAGGGAACCCTCTCCCTTCTCTCTTTCTCTTTCCCAACTTGACACCCTTGATGGCCAACGTCTGAGCACAGAGACAACTAAAGGTCTCTGGACAGACCTACGCCCCAGCGGGACTGAAAGGTGTCCATGTGGAAGCGTCTGACCCACCACCAGGTTCAGGTGAGGGACCTAAGTTTACTTTCATTTTACAATCTGCCAGCAGCCAGCTTCTCCTAGCCCTCTGGCAATTGATAGTAACTGGCCAGGGCCACTTTCTGGTGTTGTCTGAAGGCCAAAGGGTGAACAGGGCTGAGTACCCTGCCCAGAAGGAAAGAAGTCTCTCTCCTATATTTTCTGGCCAAAAGTCCCTAAACCAGCCAGGCGCAGTGGCTCATGCCTGTAATCCCAGCACTTTGGAGGCCAAGGCAGGCGGATCACCTGAAGTCAAAAGTTTGAGATCAGCCTGGCCAACATGGTGAAACCCCATCTCTACTAAAAATACAAAAATTAGCCAGGCGTGGTGGCACATGCCTCTAATCCCAGCTACTTGGGAGGCTGAAGCAGGAGAATCACTTGAACCCAGGAGGCAGAGGTTGCAGTGAGCAGAGATCGCGCCACTGCACTCCAGCCTGGGGAACAAGAGCAAGACTTCATCTCAAAAATAAACAAAAATAAAAGTCCCCAAACCTTATGTGTGATGCAACTGACAGCCGAAGCTCATTCAGAGCAAATTCACACACGTTTTGGGTGACTCAGACCCTCTCTTTCTCACTCTGAATTACCCTGTGGAGTCAGCCAACCATCCCTTTCGGACTTTGCTAAATCAGGTGATCTCAGACAGCCTCAGAATGATTAGTCTTCCCTTTTCCACCCACTCTCCTAGACTGGCACCAGGCTGAGTTCTTCCTTTACCCTTTTTCCTCATACCTGGGCTGATCACCCAGAGTGAGTACCTGGACTGGCCACCAGTGTAAAGCCCCTGAGCAGCCGAGAGGTCTTTTCTAATAGGTGGGATGCCCCTTCAAAAAGTGCACCCAAGACCCTCAGCAGACGTAAGTGGAGCCCTTTTCATCTTGGCAGGATATCCAGAGAGAAAGTGCGGTTCAGTGAGCCCCGAGCAGCATGTTTTCCAGTCCCATCATGGGACAAATTCCATCTATTCCTTTAGTCTTACCTCTAGGCTACATTCTAAACCACTGGGGCAAATTTAACCTTCAGACTCTCAAAAAGAAATGTCTGATTTTTCTTTCAGCATGGCCCCTATGCTGAAAATCCTCAAATTAGCCTCTTCAGTCTTTTATAGCCAAAAGTAGAATAAGGAGGACAGGGCTAAAAAGAAAGAAAAACACAGGGACAAAAGGCAGTCTCAACTCGTGGCTGCCTGACAAGCCCCCAGCCCCCTCCAGGTTTCCCTAAGAACGTTCCTCCAGGTAACTGCCATCGGTACAAAAGGCTAGGCCCCTAAAAGGCAAACTGCCCTAATGAGATAAATGGGAAAAAGCCCCACATGGCTTACCCCATCTGCCATAAGCTCGGCCACTGGAAAAGGGACTGCACTGGGACAGAGTCCCAATCTGATGGCCTTAAGCTGAAGGGGCTCTCTGCTCCCACTGGAAACAGCTCACCTTAACTGGTGGCTTACGAAGGTAGGAGAAATTCATCCCACACTGTGTAGGTCTAGGATGCTAAGGCTCTCTCTGATGGAAAATAAGCGAGAGTGGCAGGGGTGCTGCACTGTCCAGTGGCTGAAGGCTCAAAAGTCGTCCTGTAATGCTTAACCTTTTCCTCCATTCCTTTCTTTACTTTTCCTCTTTTTCTGTTCAATTCAGGAGTCTAACCTTAAATGAGAAAAACAGCTTCTAACATCCTAGCCGCCAGTTTTATTGTTCTCCTTAAAACTCCAGCTACTTAAATATTATGCTGTTTTGTGCACATTTTAAACTAACTGGCAAATTACAAAAAACAAAATTTCAGAGCTCAAATAGTTAACCTGCACTACAGAGTTAAACAGAATCTTCCAAAGCTCTCTAATTTCCTCTCTTTTTTTCTTCCTGTTTTAAAACTGCTATCTAAGCTGCTGGTGCTGAGATAAGACTCATTATTTATGGTCTGACTAGAATGTAAACACTGGAAACTCTTTTAAAGTTAGAAAAAAAAAAGGTTAAAGTTTTGTTAAACCAAACAACCTAGAATTTTTTAACCTCCCATAAAGTTGATGGAAATAAATCCAGAATCTCCTTTAAATCTGTTTTTGATTTGTTTTCAGACAGAGTCTCCCTCTGTCACCCATGCTGGAATGCAGTGGCACCATCTCAGCTCACTATAACGTCCACCTCCTGGGTTCAAGCGATTCTCCTACCTCAGCCTCCTGAGTATCTGGGATTACAGGCATGTGCCACCACGCCCAGCTAATTTTTGTATTTTTAATAGAGATAGGGTTTACCATGTTGACCAAGCTGGTCTCGAACTCCTGACTTCAAATGATCCACTAGCCTCAGCCTCCCAAAGTGCTGGGATTACAGGCATGAGCCACGGTGCCAGGCTAAATCTTATTCTTAAAGCTCACCCTTTGTATTCAGTTCTACTGCAGGCTCTCAGTAATTATCCAACTGCCTGTTAAGCACCTCCACCCTCTTGATATTGATGCTTTTATAAGGGAGATAGTACACAATTGCTATTTGCAGAGGAACCTCCAAAACTATACCCAGCCGAAACTTCTTTATATTTGTCCTAATAATATTATTTAACCCCACACCACAACATCAATGTGCTGAAGTACCAGGTATTTGTTTAACTGTTTTCTCATACTCTTTACAGGCCTTCTTCTTTCTTGTCTCCCTGAGTTCGCCACATATTGTCATTTTCCTTAAATATGATTCTGTTTTTACTCTATCATAGCTAGCTATTACCTCAATGGCTGCACCCAGGCACCCACTCTATTTGCTAACATAACACACAGTACTGACTGCTGAATATGCCCACACAGGCAGGCACTTGAGGATGACATTATACTCCTTCCTAGCAGTTGCACTATCTATAGAAGAAATCATTAACACACAAGCCCAACATTCTGGATTTGACTACACCACTTATATGCACACCAGAAACACAGGTTTAAGAGGGGGACCTAGGCCAATGGATCCCTCGTGGCAATCATCCATTGTGACAAAGTGGATTGGGAGGGCACCAGAGATGGCCTATAAGGCAAGCCTCTGCATTAGAAACTGCAAGGGGTCTGGCCCTTTCCTAGGGGCTTTAACATAAGCCCATTGCCATTCCGCCCTCAACTATAATCAGATACACCAGGAAGGGGAGCCATATGGTGACTCTGATCAGCTCACTGTGGGCCCCCACAGGCTTTCTCTATCGAGGGGAAACAACAAAGTTAATGCCAGCAAGATTGGTGATGATTATTTTATGTCTATAAACAATTCAGAAACTCGGATGGAATATATAGGAATAGGGGTCAAGACTAGCCAACTCCTCATCCTTACTAATACATCTACATCTTTTCCTCAATTTTCCCCTATCCCATTAATATTTAGAAATCTTATCTGTCAGACCCCACTTCTCCCACCTGTAATAATGCTCACATGAGTTCATTTGCACCATTCATTGTTAATACAATATCTTATTTTGTGTCTTCTAGACTACAACAGTTTCAAACCAAAATATTACTGCAGCAACAGCATCAGCCATTGGGGGAACTCCATTAACTCTCCTTTAAACACAGCAGGACAAAATTTTAAGCTGCTAAATGCCGTTCCCCCACAGTGCCACAGCAACCCTGTCCAGTTCAAGTCCCAACTCAGAGATTTAGGTCCATATAACTTCCTAACAGACCAATAATCCTAGGTAGGCCCCACTCTATGCCCCTGGTCAGCAGGAAGCAGTTGAAAAATGAGACCTTCACCCGCATTCCAAAGATTTGTCACTATTGCTCTGTCAGGGGGGAAATGTGGAGTCTTAATTAGGGAAAAGAAGTCAGGCTGGTGGGACTAAGGGAAAGCAAAAAGAGAAAGCAGACAAGCTGTAAGTTTGCCTTTCTTGATGGTCCAGGACACAGCCCTCCTGGGCAAACAACACACAATCTTCCTGTACCTAACTATCACCAGACCTTGGGCTGATAGAAAATTGCAAGTTAGCTCACTGGAACCTTGATGTTATCAGTATGGCACAAAACCCCCTTCAGCACACAGCACAAGCACCACCCTATAAATTCCCCAGAAAGCCTTTGTCTTCTTGCAGTTATCTCCTCTCTTGCAAACTTGCCCGTTGCTTCCTTGTAATGTATTTTCCTGCTTTCTCTAATAAATCTGCCTTTCTTTACCTTCAACTGTCTTGGTAAATTCTATTTACCACCACGCCACCAGCCCCAGATAGTTGCTGCTCATCCATGACAGATTAGACAGAGTCCTTAGACAGAACCCCAAAGCCTAATACATAAAGAAAAATCTGATAAATTAAACTGCATCAACTTAAAACAGATTTGTTGAGGCACAGTATACATACCACAATATTTACCCATCTTAAGTGTTATAATTTTTTTTTAGTATATCTATAGGGTTATATAACCATGATCACAATCAAGTTTTAGAATGTTTTTATCACACCATCAAAATCCCATGCTTTAAAAAATTTTGCTCTTAAGAAGACATCATTTAGAAAATAAAAAGAAAAATCACAGACTGGAAATAAATATTTGCAAATCATACATCTCATTAAGGACTTGTATCTAGAACATATAAAGGGCTCTCATAACTCAATATAAGTAGACAAACAATTCAATCAAAATATGGGTAAAATATTTGAACAAACATTTCACCAAGGAAGATATATAAATTGCTAATGAGCACACATGCAGATGCTTGACATCATTAGTCATTAGAGAAATGCAAATTAAAACCATAATGAGATACCACTAGAATGGCTGTAATTAGATAAGAGGTTGGCAAATTACAGAACCACCTGTTTTTATAAATAAAGTTTTATTGCAATACAGCCCTCCCATTTATTTATAATGTATGGTCTATGACTGCTTTTACACTATCATGGCAGAATTGAGTAACTGCTACAGAGACCACAGTGGTTTGCAAATTCCAAAATATTTACTATCTGACCTTTTACAGAAAAAGTAACAAGTATTGGTGGGGTTGTGGTAGGTAAATTATACCTCAACATTGCTCATGGGAATGTTAAATAACAACCTGGTGGCTTTTCAAAAGGTTAATCGTAAATTTACCACATTATCCAGCCATTCCATTCCTAGGTAATAAACAGAAATGAAATTATATGTCCACATGGACTGGCACAGGGATGTTCACAGCAGCATTATTTACACAGCCAAAAAGTGGAAAGAAACAAATCTTAATCTACTGCTGAACAGACGCGTGAAAAGCAGTGTATCCATACAATGGAATACTATTAAGAAATACAAGAAATGATAAATTGATACATGCTACAACATGGATGACCTCAAAAACATTATGTTGAATGAAACAAGCCTGATGCAAAAGATCAGATATTATATGATTTCATGTATATGAAATGTACAGATGAGACATTAAACCAAGAGACAGAAATCAGATTAGTAGTTGCCTGAACCTAAGGGTAAGAACAGGGATTGGTTACAAATAAACACAAGCAAAGGATTTTGGGGGGGTGATGAAAATGTTCTAAAACTTGATTGTTATGGTGGTTATACAACCTTATAAATATACTAAAAATCATTAAATTATAACACTTAACATGGGTAAATATTGTGGTATGTAAACTGTGCCTCATCAAAGCTGTTTTAAGAAAGGCTATAGCCGGGCACAGTGGTGTGTGCCTGTAGTCCCAGCTACTCGGGAGGCTGAGGTGGGAGGATCACTTGAGTCCAGGAGTTCTGGGCGGTAGTGCGCTATGCCGATCGGGTGTCCTCACTAAGTTCGGCATCGATATGGTGACCTCCCGGGAGCGAGGGACCACCAGGTTGCCTAAGGAGGGGTGAACCGGCTCAGGTTGGAAACGGAGCAGGTCAAAACTCCCATGCTGATCAGTAGTAGGATCGCGCCTGTGAATAGCCATTGCACTCCAGCCTGGGCAACAAAGAGAGACCCCGTCTCTAAAAAAAAAAAAAAAAAAAAAGGCTATAAAAAAAATTACATAACTTTCTAACTGTAAATTACAAAGGGAGAATCTGGTTCTTAGAGGAAAAAATACCAAAGCAATGAAATAATCAAACTCACATTAGCTTAAAAGGGGCTGGGGGGATAAATATACCATATAAAAAACACGAAGAGATTAAACCACAAATGTGATTTCCCCCGTTATAATAAGATAATTCATATACTTCTTTCCTGATGAATGTTTAAGTCTTGAATAAGACATTTTTTGAGAAAATATGAATTACCAAAATTGGTTCAGGAAGAACCATAAAATCAGAAGTTAAAAAAAAACTTTGAAAAACAAGTACTGAAAGAAACATTCCATAAAAAGGCATCAAACCAAAGATCTTCATGTGCAAGTCGTTTCATATTTTCAAGGAACAGTCAGTCCCAAATATTCATCAAATGTCTGCTAGGTATTAGACCCTGCACCAGGCACTGGGCTGCAACAGTGTTCACAGTTAGGCATTCTCTGCAGTCTCATAGCACTCACAATTGAATAGAGAGGGGCAAATGTTAATTAAAGGTACCACCTCCAGGCCCAATTATTAACTCGGGCAATGACCTAGATAAAAGGGCCCCAATTCTCCAGAAAGTTGTAAGATACGTTCTTGACATAGATTGGCGGTTTGGAGAGTTTTCCATGACCTACGGATGCTGTGCTGAGATCTGCCAAGGAAAAAGCATTTCACAGAGGCTCCCACAAAGGCCCTGCCTGGGTTAAGGGGGAACATGGTATGTTAGAAGGGTCACTATGGCTGAATTTCAGGGAGCAAATGGGAAGTGCAGCACAATGAGACTAGAGATGTAGGCTGTGATAAGAAGACAGAGCCTGGCAGGTCATATTAAGGATTTGGGGGTGAATTATTCTGGGAAGAGGTCTGGGCTGGATGAAGAAATTGTCAACTGCATATTTACTGAGAGGCTGAGTGAGAACTCTGAGAAAGAGATTAGATTGAAAAGAGAAGAGGGACTATGACTGGACTTTAAAGAGCTCACCACTGAAATGACTGTAGAGGAGAAAAAACCGGCAAAGGAATGAGAAGGAAGTATGGGAGAGGTAGAAGAATGTGTATCGTGGAAATAAAAGGAAGAATGTTTCAGAGAAGGAGAGGTCAGCAGTGTCAAATGGGGCCCAGAAGTTGCAGCATCCTTTAGATATAGCAATGTGTGGGTTGTATTCCTTATCTACTGCTGTGTAACAAATTACCCTAAACTTCAGCACCTTATAACAACAAATATTTATTAACTGAATGCTGTGGTTTGAATGCATCACTTCCAAAATTCAAATGTTGCTGTGACGGTATTAAGGGGTGGAGTGTTTATGAGATGATTAGGCCATGAGGTTTCCTCTCTCGTTAATGGGATTGAGGCCCTTATAAAGGAGGCTTCTTGCAGCATTTGCTTTGCTCACTCTTCTGCTCTCCAACCATGTGAGGACACAGCATTCCTCTTTCCCAGAGGATGCAGCAAGAAGGCCCTCACCACGTACCAGTGCTGGAACCATGATCTTGGACTTCCCAGCCTCCAGAAACAGTGAGGAAAGGAATTTCATTCTTTAGAAATTATCCAGTCTTAGGTATTCTGTCGCAGCAGCACAAACAGATTAAGATACTCATGAGATTTCTCAAAGTGAAGGATTCAGGAGCTGCTTAGCTGAGTGATTTGGGCTCATTGTCTCATGAGGCTGCAGCCATCTAAAGGGTCAGTAGGCCTGGAGGATCCTCATCCAACAAGGCCTACTCACAGCTGGCCCTCCCACAGCAGGCAATCCATCCAAAAGCAAAACGCTGAAGTCACAGTATCTTTTTCGACCCAGACTTGGAAGTCACCTGCCATCACTTCTGACATATTCTATTCATCATACGCAAGTCACCAAAGTACAATCCACACTTGAAGGGAAATTAGACTCTGCCTTTTGAAAGAGGACTTCTAAGGAATTTGTGGATATGTTTTAAAATCACCACAGAGGTCGGGGCCCTGAGTGAGCACTATTTCTACTAATTAATGAGGAGTGGAAGCTAGATTGGAGTGGGTTGATAAGTGAATATGAGGCTAGGAAATGGAGCCTGCTAATGTAGATGACTCTCTCAGGAAGTGTATAAAAGAGAGAAAATGGGCCGGGCGCGGTGGCTTACGCCTATAATCCCAGCACTTTGGGAGGCCAAGGCGGGTGGATCACAAGGTCAAGAGATCGAGACCATCCTGGTCAACATGGTGAAACCCTGTCTCTACCAAAAAATACAAAAATTAGCTGGGCGTGGTGGCGGGCGCCTGTAGTCCCAGCTACTCAGGAGGCTGAGGCAGGAGAATTGCTTGAACCCAGGAGGCGGAGGTTGCAGTGAGCCGAGATCGCACCACTGCACTCCAGCCTGGGTAACAAGAGTGAAACTCCGTCTCAAAAAAAAAGGAGAGAAAATAAGTCTAATTTCCCTCCCCTTAAATGTGAGTTGTACTTGCTGACTTGCTTATAATGAACAGAATGTGTCAGAATTGATGGCAGGTGACTTTCAAGTCTGGGTCGAAAAAGACACTGTGACTTCAATGTTTCTCTCTTGGATGGATTGCCTGCTCTGGGAGAGCCAGCTGTGAAGGTATCTTGTTGGATGAGGATCCTCCAGGCCTACTGACCCTTTAGATGGCTGCAGCCTCATGAGACGCTGAGCCCAAATCACTCAGCTAAGCAGCTGTGAAGGAAGAAACCAGAAGAGGAAGCAGAGTAAAAATAGGTTTCTGGTGGAGGATCATGTCTAAGTGCAGAGGCAAGACCAGTTGGGAAGGACAGTTGGACATATAGGTAAGGGAAAGGAGTGGAGACTATAAGGTTTTCAGGACAAGGGGAGGGAAGTGAACCTAGAGTGTAATTCTAGGGACCTGCTTTAGGTGTGAGAAGAAACAGCTTCTAATGCAGCAGGAGGGCAGAAGAAGACGACAGACGTAGTTGTGGGTGCATTTGTAGTTTGGTTTGGGAAGGATGAAAGTGTTCTCATCTGATGGCTTCAGTTTTCTTTGCGCAGTAAGTACCCAGGTCTTCTGATGATGAAAAGGAAACTAGGTTAGAGGCTTAAGAAGAGTAGAAAAGGTATGAAATAAGTAATTGTAGGGAGTGAAAAATCAAATTCATCAGAATAGTGTTAAGGCCTAATATGTTGATAATCATTAGTCTGCTGGAATTATGGGGAAATCCTGGAAAAATGGAGAGCAAATGGTAACAGATTGAAGGAGAAAAGCATAATCTAAAACATCCAGAGGCAAAAAACCACAACAAAAGGTAAGATCAACTTGATGGATCTCCAACCTCAGGGGCAGTGGATATGAGGAAACAGGAGGGAGCCCTGGGCACCTAAGAGTAATCTTCTCCAGTGCTTGCAAAGCAACTGGCAGCAGAAGCTTAAGAGCAGTTAGTGCGAATGTGAGCACCTGAGTCACAGAGGCAGGGCGTTGCAGTGCCCATGGCAACTATGTGATTCCCCCAACACACACACCTGTCCCAGAAGACTAGATGCTAACAAACCCTATCCCATTGCAAGCCCAAATTCTTTCCTGAAATTACTGGCAACAAGGTGCTATGAAAAAGTCCAGCACTCACATGTGAGCTAACAGGGAACTTCAAAAATTAAGATGAACACCCAACCAAGAATGACAAAATATTTGAGAAAAACCATAACAGTAAAAGTGAGAAACACTACCCTGCATGAAGGAGAGAAGTCACATCTAAGGAAATAGAACTAACAGAGAAAACATGACTTACTCTGACGGGGAAGAAACTGGCTCAGAATATCTTACACCTGAGCTCCAGCTTTGACATTCACAAGCCAAGAATGTGTCTCTTTTGTATTCTGGTTCTATTGTGGCAATCTGCTTTAAGGCAAAGGATGACTCAGTCTAGTTATTTGAATGGTGAAAGAGTTACATACTGGATAAAAATATGTGGGTTTAAATATCAATATTTTCCCAGCACAACACAGAATTTTTATGCATGTTAAAATATTATGTGACAAACGACTCAAGATGAAACGCACTAAAAGGAACAAATGGTGATATTTCATACCAGTAAAATAACAATTAACTTGAATTTTTATATATCTCACATAAGAGCTTTTAAATATATAAAGCAAAATCTAATAGAAATATCAGACTTCTGATAAGATGATGAAATGAAATTGCATTAGCAATTTTTCTCCCTCAATACCTAACAAAATGAACAATAAGTGGTAAATGCACTCACACACACACGTGTGAGCACACACATTATCAGCACCAGCCAAACTAGACTGGTAGTTAAGAAGACGGTCTAGTGCAAAAGGAGGTCCAACTTAGCTCAGCAACACGGCAGCCTCAACTCCCAGTAGCCTTAGTGGTAAATTGATAAAACCCTGAAAATACTTGCTTATGTCATCAAACCTGTAGTGATCTAACCTGTGTGGGAATCCTTATCTTTTACTTATTCTTACTAAGTAGTACATATGGATCCTAGAAAAGGATGGGGGTTGGGAGGAAGTGGGGATGATTAACAGGTACAAAAAAATGTAGCTGGAATTAATAAAACCTAGTATTTGCTAGCATAACAGGGAGGGCTATAGTCAAACATAATTTAATTGTACATTTTTAAATAAGAGTATAGGCCGGGTACAGTAGCTCACACCTGTAATCCCAGCACTTTGGGAGGCCAAGATGGATAGATCACCTGAGGTCAGAGTTCGAGACCAGGCTAATCAACATGGTGAAACCCCAATCTCCACTAAAAATACAAAAATTAACCGGGCATAATGGTGGCAAACCTGTAATCCCCGCTACTGGGGAGGCTGAGGCAGGAGAATCACTTGAATCTGGGAGGCAGAAGTTGCAGTGAGCCAAGATCGCACCACTGCACTCCAGCCTGGGTGACAGAGTGAGACTCTGTCTCAAAAAAAATAATTCTATAATTGAAGAGTTTGTTACACAAAGGATAAATGCTTCAGGTTTACCCCCATTTACCCTGATGTGATTGTTACGCATTGCATGCCTGTATCAAAGTATCTCGTGTAACCCATAAATATATGCACCTATGTACCCACGAAAACAGTTTTTGTTTTGTTTTGTTTTGTTTTGTTTTGTTTTTGAGACAGAGTCCAGCTCTCATTGTCCAGGCTGGAGTGCAGTGGCACCATCTCGGCTCACTGCAACCTCCGCCTCCTGAGTTTAAGTGATTCTACTGCCTCAGCCTCCCAAGTAGCTGAGATTACAGGTGCCTGCCACCACACCCAACAGATTTTTGTATTTTTAGTAGAGACGAGGTTTCACCATGTTGCACAGGCTGGTCTCAAACTCCAAACCTCAGGTGACCCACCCACGTCAGCCTCCCAAAGTGCTGGGATTACAGCTACCACACCTGGCCAGAAAAAAAATTTTTTTCTTTTTAAAGAATGGGGTAGGTAAAAATGAAACTGACTCTCAGACGAAAGGGAAAATTTCAAAACTACCCACTGAATTCGGAAAATGTTCCAAAGAAGAAGAAATCCAAATTGACAAGCTTTAAAAAGATTGTTTAAAGCCCACTCACTGACTGAAGGCCATCAGGAACGTTTCTATAGTAAAAAATGTTATGGTTTCTTTACCTTGCTACAGGAAGGGAAAAAGCACTCCAAAGAAACTGTAGAGGTCTCAACAACAAAGAATTGAAAGAGGCTTCTCATAGGATTTGGGCTTGTGCTAGATTATTTCAAGAAAAGCTAGAGAAGTAAGGATTAACTGTGGGTTGAAGGTTGTTAATAAACTGGGGTAATGCAGTAGCTGGATATCTTAATTTTTATCTAGGAAGTAGGACTAAGGCCAGACAACAGTTGTCATTGGTAAATGAGCAGCTGTCACTCCAGTTAGTCAGAAGTGGAAAATGTTTTATTGTTTCCATGGTTGCAAAATGGCTTTGTCTCTATTTTGTTCCAGACATGGTCACGCAGTAGCCTTGTCTATATCCCTTTTATATTCTGGAAAGTATTCTTTATGTTTTTTTGGGAACACCATAACCTGACTGCTAGCTGCCAAAAGGAAGTGTTATACTTTCTCAAGATGACCAACCTCACTAGCGGTAAGGTAAATGCAAATTATAGCAACGAATAGCTCTTTGCACATATCAGATTGACAAAAATAAAAGTAGTAACACCCATTACCAAGGGAAATGTAAGGCAATCATTTTTCTCATACATTGAAGATATAGAGTGAATTATTACAGCTTTACAAACTTATTATTACGGAGAATTTCTAATATATATAAAAGCAGGCAATAGTATAAAGGACTCTTATTATACCAGCTCCAACAATTGTGAATTCATGGCCATTCATTTTATCCCTGTTTCCATCTACTTCTCTCTCTCCAATACCTTTCTGAAGCAACTTATTTTATCCATAAATATTTCAGTATGTCTCCTGACCATTATTACATCTTTAAAAAAATGCTTAATTTAGTGAAACATCTATACAGTGTTCAAAATTTTTTTTAAGAGATAGAGTCTTGCTCTTCTGCCCGGGCTGGAGTACAGTGGCATGATCATAGCTCACTGCAGCCTTGATCTCCCAGGCTTAAATGATCTTCCCACCTCAGCCTCCGCAGGACCTGGGATTACATGAGCCACCATGCCTGATCCTGTATTCAAATTTCCAACTGTCTTATAAATGTCACACTTCTTATACTTTGTTTGGACTGAGATCCAAATAAGGTCCACACATTAATACTGGGTGATATGACGTACCACCTTTAAAAGTAAGTAACATGGCCTTATACACTAAAACCAAAAATACACGTATTCTTTGATCTAGTGATCCTAGTCCTAACAACGTAAGGTTGAATCTTACTTTGAATGACACTTACTATGACATTGTAATGACAAAAAACATGAAAACAGCTTGAGTGTCCATCAATGGGGAAAAAGTAAATAAACATGTACCTCTACAGTAGGAATAACTATGTCACTAAAACAAGTTGCATCTGTAGCTACTGATCTGGTGGCTGTCCTGATGAATTAAGAAAAAAAAAGGAGCTAAGAAATATAGTTTATGAACTCACTTTAGTAAAAGCAAATGACAAATTCATAATCTTTTACATATGTATTATATATTTCTATGTGTGTATATGTGTCTGTATACCTTTGGAGAGACTTACATGATTCTGGAGAAATATGTACAGGCTTACATATCTGGGCAAACGACATTTGCCTGGTGATGGTGGTCAAAATGGTGGTCAACAGAGAATGTATAAGGCAAGTGCATAAAGGGAGATAACGATAAACAGATTAGCAAAATCAGAAAATATTCACAGTATGCTAAGTGAAATTTAGAAATCAAAAGTCTAGCCACAATATGTTAAAATATGTAAAACTGAATATACATGTAATGGTAAATAGGACAAAGGACTACTTAATGTGAGCAGTAGATTTTTGTCTTGGATGTCTTTTTTCACAAGAAAGTAACATTGGAAAAAAAATCAACATTTTATGGCGAGCTCAGTGGCTCATACCTGTAATCCCAGCACTTTGGGAGGCTGAGGTGGGTGGATCATGAGGTCGGGAGTTCAAGACCAGCATGACCAATATGGTGAAACCCGGTCTCTACTAAAAATACAAAAAATTAGCCGGGTGTGGTGGTGTGTGCCTGTAATCTCAGCTACTCAGGAGGCTGAGGCAGGAGAATTGCTTGAACCTGGGAGGCAGAGGTTGCAGTGAGCCAAGATTGCACCACAGCACTCCAGCCTGGGTGACAGAGTGAGACTCTGTCTTAAAAAAAAAATTAACATTTTATATATCCTTATTAAATAAATGCATATTAGAACAAAATATGAGAGCACACCAATTTTTGTCTATTTGATTTTGTCGATAACATGAATGCAGAAAATGTTCAGATAATTATTCTATACAAAATGGTGTTAATAACTTCAGTTCTTTGTTACCTCAACACAGACCTCATACTCAGTCAAAACAGCCCCCAAACAATCCTGGAATACCTGGTTTAATGCAGTTACTCAACAACTCCTATAAAACTAAGGTCAACATTGTGGTCATTGAGGCAGTTTGGCTTGAATTGGTGTCCTAATCCAATTATTACTCAAGACAGATATGTAAAATAATTTCATTGTTTCCTACTACATTTGGTGCTAATGAATGAGCTGTACAAAGACAGGATTTGTGCAGCTCATCCTTCCCCAAATCGTTTCCTACCTTCTTCTAATTTAATGGATTTATTCTGCCCAGGTTCTTTTGAGCTCTGCTTGCCCAGGAGTCCACTCGACCCGTAAGTAAGCTGACTCAATTCTCCCACTACTTCCCTCTACTTAATTAAAATTATGAACTACCATAGTGCTAAATCTTCCTTAAAACATTCTGTACTAATGCAGACAATTGTAAAGAGAAATATAAAGCCAATGTTGGAATTGCACTGTCATAAAATGATTCAGAATGTGATTATGATTATTTTTAATACCATTGCTCACCTGAAAATTACATTTTTTTCCCTTTTTTTTTTTAACCTAGAATTTGCAGGCCTTCAGGAGGTCTGGGCACTCATATCAAGAAGGACAGTTAGGATTTTAAGAAGCTTATTCATGAAAGCAGCTAATTTAGAGCTGATTAGCCCTGCAATTAGGCATAACTGTTTTGTTCCTTTCTTTTTCTTTCCTACATCCTCACTTGCAGCAGCATCGCCCTATCACACAATGCTATTTGGAACATTTGGACAACGAATTGAACTTTAAATCAGCCATTCCACTTCTAGAAATGTAACTTAAACAGGTATCTGGTCCAGAGTACAAAGATGTATGTGCAAGAATGTTTAAAGCTGCAAGATAATACTGTAAACACCCTAAATTGTTCATTATTTGGTGTCTCATTGAATAAATATGCAAGCAAAGTAATACTTAGTAAATGTTAACTATTTATATAAATTTCACTGGTAACTGAAAAAGATGAACAGCACAGGAGAAAAAGTCAATGTATATGAATAGAATTTAAAGAAAAAGTTATAAATAGCCAATGAGCATTTTAAAAGTATCTCAACTTCACTCATAATGAAGTAAAGGCAATCAGGACAAGAAATCAACCTTAAATTACTTGATTGGCAACAACTAAAAAGTCTGACAACCGGTGCTTGGGGAATTTGGAGAAACAAGCACTCTCAAGTGCTTTTGTTGGTATGTTATTTGCTGCAAGCTTTCTGGATGACAATTTGGTAATTTCAACCAATATGTAAAACACAAATCTTCTAACCTAATCCCCCATGCTTAAGAATGTCCCTGCAGATATGCTGGCAAGACTTATTAGAAGTTCAAAGACGATGTTGTAACATAATTGGTAGTATTAATAACAAAACTACACAAATAAAAACCCTAGAAACAACCAATATATCCGTGATAGAAAACCAATTAAATCAATTATGGCACAGCCTATCAAATGATCTGTTAATGTAAACTGTTAAAAAGAGACAGATATGTTTACCCTGCAGTTAGAAAATAATTCCCAAGATAAATGAAAAGAAGCAAAGTAAATAACTTCGTACAGTGTGATTCTTTTTGGGTGTGTTTAAACAGATAAGAGGTATGTGTACTAATTATGTATGCTTTGAAGGATTTACAAGAAACTAATAAAAATATTTAGTGTCAGAAAGAAGAACTAGGAAAGGGAGGGTGGCTTTCAACTTTCACTTTTCAGTTTGTAAATTCTGGTAGCAATAATTTTCTGAACTCATAGATGTTTCTTTTAATTTTACAAACTGTTCAATGAGGGATACCAAGAATGGGAGAATGTGGTATACTTTTTTGCTTGCTTCTTTGTGGTTTTCTATATAAGAGCAAATATACTATTTTTAAATATCATATGCCAATAAAATAGACAATATGGATACAGATCTGTGCTCACTAACACAGAACCATAAGGACACATTAATTTAAAAAACTGACCACAGCACAAGTGAGTATCAGCCATTTAGAGAGATCTGAAAAGATGTTATCAAAATGTGATGGAGTTACACATTCTGCTTCGTAACCATTATCAATTGCTTTAATTTTCACAAATGAGGATGTATCATCTTTGAACACAGAAAATGAAAATGTTTACACAGACCTTGATATCACAGCAAATTTGAAAATGGGAAGAAAGCAGGGAGAAAGGATAAGAAAATGATTTAAATAAAGTTATGTAAATTGAGAGGCTGCCTGCTGAAGCAAACCAGTGGAAAAGCTAAGAGTGTCCTGAAACTAGAAAATTAGACCAGGAATCCAGCAGAAGGGACAGAGTGTTCCCTAGAGCAGGGAGAAACCTGAGCTAGCTGGTTTTAGCATAAACAAAAGCGGGTCTGCAGGCACTGACCCTGCCATGTAATGAAAAATAGGAAAAGAAAAGAAAAAAAACCTTTTAAAGATAAATAACTGCCAAAAAAAAAAAATCCCCGTTAATAAGGCAGGAAGCTTTGTACTTAGAATGTTTTTACCACAAATGATGGTTTCAAATCTCGATACCAGAGCAGATATGTTACTGGATAAAACTAAAAATGTATGTAATTTTAGCAAGTACACATGAATTCAGGTAAATACACAGAAAAAGCTCTAGAGGAATAAACATAAAAGTGCTGAAAAGGGAGAATTGGGAATCTAGATGGGGGAGGTGGTAAAAGGGGCTAAAAGCCTTGTCTTTTAAATTTTATAAAAGGAAACTATTCACATAGTGCTTTCTACTGTGGTAAAATATACATAACACAAAATTTACCATTAAAACCATTTTAAGGGTACAATTCAGTGGCATTAGTTCATTCACATGGTTATGCAACCATCACCACCATCCATTTCCAGAACTCTGTCATTCCAGGCAGAAACTCAACACCCATTAAACAATAACTCCCCAGTCTCCCCAGCCCCAGCCCCTGAAAACCATTATTCCATTATCTTTCTCTATGAATTTGCCTATTCTAGGTACTTCATATAAATGGAATTGTGTAATATTTGTTCTTTTGTATCTGGCTTATTTCACTTAGCATGATATTCTCAATGTTCATCCATGTTGTGGATGTTATCAGAATTTTATTCCATTTTTATGGCTGAATATATTATTCTATTCTATGTATATACCACTTTTTTAATTCATTCATCTGCTGCGGAATACTTGTTCCTACCTTTTGACTATTACAAATAATGCTGCTGTGAAGATTTGCAGACAAGAACCTGTTTGAGTCCCCATTTTCAGTTTTTCTAGGCAAATACCTAAGAGTAGAGTTGCTGAATCATATGGTAATTCTATGTCTTTTTGAGAAACTGCCAAACTATTTTTCACAGCTGCTTCTCCGCTTTACATTCCTACCAGCAACGCACAGTGGTTCCAATTTCTCCATATTCTTGTTCAAACTTGTTTTCTGTTTTTTAAAAAAATAGCCATCCTAAGCGGGCATAAAGTAGGATCTCAATGTGGTTCTGATTTGCATTTTCATGCATTTTTTTCAAGTATAAATTTTTAATTAAAAATTATTTTAAAAGAAAAGAAACCATTTTTTCTTCATTAACTAACTAGCGATACCTCCTTAGCTGCTAAGCTCTTTGAGAAGAGGCAATAGCTGTCTTGCTCACTGCTTTATCCCCGGCCCCTAACATAATGCCTACCATCTAGCAGGTACTCAGCAAATACAGTATTTACTGGATGCATAAAATACTACATTAGCCTCTCAATTTACATGAGACTAATGTATGATTTGGGGCGAGTGAGTCTATGAAAAAGCGTCACCTAAAAAAAATACACAAATTTCTGAAAAACATACTATCACTTTGGAAGTCTTGGGTAAACAGCATATTTCAAGACAAATCTAAGAAGACCAAGGAAACATAAGTGACATTACTTAAAGGTTTTGTTGTTGTTGTTGTTTTGTTTGTTTGTTTTTGAGAAGGAGTCTCACTCTGTCGCCCAGGCTGGAGTGCAGTGGTTCAATCTTGGCTCACTGCAGCCTCCGCCTCCCAGGTCCAAGTGATTCTCTTGCCTCAGCCTCCTAAGTAGCTGGGATTACAGGCGTACGCCACCATACCTGGCTAATTTTTGTATTTTTATTCGAGACCGGGTTTCACCATGTTGGTCAGGCTGGTCTTGAACTCCTGACCTCGTGATCCACCTGCCTTGGTCTCCCAAAGTGCTGGGTTTACAGGCATGAGCCAACATTACTTATAGTTTTAAGGAAAGCAACTTCAGAGCCAGTATTCATCCCACCTGGGTTGCCAAGTAAGAGTAGGGTACTTTTAAGGTGTTCTCATATTATACTACCAGGGCACCTGAGTTTCCTGAATTCAGGCAGGATGGCTGATGAGAAAGATACAGTCTGAACACTCTTATGCCCCTAGAGTCATATCAGCATTTTTAGACTTGAAAGTCAGTTATTAATATTAATTACTTTATCATAAATTCTACAACATAATTAGGTATTTGAAATTTTTCCAATTCATATATCCATGGATAACTTATCTATTGTAGATCGCAACCACCCATTACCTCTGCCCAGCTAAAGGGAATGGGGGCCATTCAGCTGGTTCCGACATTTCCTTCCCACAAGTTTAAAGTGCAACAAACTATCCCTCTCTCCCCTCCCCAAGGTGACAACTTGCTTGAATGCACAGAACCATTGATGTGGCTGAGCCTCTGACGCCCTTGGGGGTGAAGGAAGGGAGGGAAGAGATGGTTGGTGCTAAAAGCAGGGCACCAGGATGGGAGCTGCCTGCATTTCCTTCCTCCTTGAATTATATATGTAAGTTCTCCATGTATGAATCAACCAGATAGCACACATGGCGGTTGAGGCTTAGCGCTCTTGCTGGCACTCCCCAAGAAACGCCTCTGAACAAGGATCCTCCAACAGCAAAAGCTGTATTTTAGCCTAGCAAGGATAAGTCGGGAGTGTCCAAGAGAAAGAAGCTGAGCCTGAGATCTCCTAAATTAGGGAGTTCTCAGGAGAGGCTCCCAAAGAGACAAGATTTGCACAGTCCAAATAAGTAAGCTGGAATCTGGTCACCTGATATATTGGGATAACTGTTAATGAAGTACCAACAACTAGCAAAGAGAGAACAGCCAATTCTTCATGGACAGTATTGCAGGGAACGTTCCTTCTCCCTCCTCCTCATCCCCACATGAGAGGAAAAAGTCAAGAGACGAGAAGGGCAGAGATATCACCACCCCACCACTAAGAGCTGTTATAAACACAAATCTACTGCACCAGCAGAATGGGAAAAGCTATGTATTAAATGTGAGGTTAAAGATTTAAAATGGGCAGGCCTAAGTCTTTATACTTGGAATGAGACTGTACTCATTACTGAAAGTGACTGCAAAGTTATGGGATCAGAGAGGGATGTTTATTCTTAACGGAATCTGCTATCCAGAGAGCAAGAGGTTATTAGGGAAAAAATAAAACTGTTTCATATTTACATCTCACAAGTGGAGACATCTCAAACTGCTTATTTACTTGTAATAATTTATAATTATTTACTAGTTTATTATTTTTTGTCTTCTCCTTAAACTGTAAACACTGTGAGGCCAGGGACTGGATCTATCTTATTCACTACTGTATCTCTTGAGCATAGCATAGCTGCTCAACAACAATTTGTTCAGTGAGATTCCTTATCTTCCAAAAACACCAACTGAAACATTTCAGAATAAGTGATGTAATATCTGGGATTCCCTTTAAAATAATTCAGGAAGTTGAAAGTGAGATAGTGGGTGGTAATACAAGTGAAACAAGATTAATAATTGTTGAAGCTACATAATAGGCATGTGGGGTTCATGATACTCTTCTTTCTCCTTTTTTTAACTTTTTAAAATTTGTGGTAAAATATAATTAACTTTTTAAAGTTTACATTTTTCTCAACATATTATGAATGTTTTCATTAAAATATATATAAAAGTGATCAGGTGCAGTGGCCTGTAATCCCAGCACTTTGGGAAGCCGAGGCGGGCAGATCACTTGAGGTCAGGAGTTCAACACCAGCCTGGCCAACATGGTGAACCCTGTTTCTACTAAAAATACAAAATTAGCCAGGCGTAGTGGTGCACACCTGTAATCCCAGCTACTTGGAAGGCTGAGGCAGGCGACTCGCTTGAACTTAGGAGGCAGAGGTTGCAGTCAGCCAAGATTGCACTACTGCACTCCAGCCTGGGTAGCAGAGCAAGACTCTGTCTTTTTTTTAAACACAAAAAGTGAACACCCATGTAACTACCACCTAGATTTGGGAAGTGTTAACATTTAGCTATACAGTATTTATTTCATCCATATCTATCCATCTAGTCTATCTGTTACTCTTATTTTTGGTGCATCTCAAAGTAACTTGCAGGCATTAGCATACTTCGCCCCTTCACACATACATACCATAGAGTTCAAAAATTTTTTTCACTTTTTAAAGTATAATTTACTTACAGTAACATGCACAAACTTTAAGCATACCATTTGATAGGTACTGATAAAGTATACACTCACATAACCCAAACCCTATCAAGATATTGAACATTTGCATCACTCCAGAAAGTTTCTTTATGCCTGTTCCCAATTTTCACTTCTCTCCGAAGGCAATTGCTATTCTGATTATTCTCTCCATTTTGGTATATATGTGAGATTTTCCACTGTAAAAAGGCTTTTAAAAATTTGTTGAATGGTTGGAAGAGAGGGATTGGAGATGGTGAAAGAGTTCAGTGTGGAATGGTATACGGAAGTGTAGAGCTTGGTTTATTTTCAGTAATGGAAAGAAATTTGGTATGGTTAGAGGATGGGTGAGAGGAATAAGAGGGTGACTTGTCTCAGCTGAAACTCAGAAATAAGAGAAATAAGAAAAGGCCAGATCATTCAGGGTCTTGCTAAATTTATCTTTAAATTTACACATACATATATTTAGTATATATAAATACAATATTTAAATAGTCTAGAAAAATATACAAGTTTATATTTGTTTTATATTTAGAATCGTATAGTATGTTATAGGATGAATGTCTGTGTTCCCCCAAAATTCCTATGTTGAAGCTCTAATCCCTAATGTGTTGGTATTTGGAGATAGAGCCTTTGGGATTAAGTGCTGAAATTAAGCCCTAGTTATTGACTAGGGCCTAATTAGGATTAGGTTAGATTATGAGAGTGAGGCCCTAATTATAAGATTAGTGGCCTTCTTTTTTTTTTTTTTATTATAGTCTCTTGCTGAATTGACCCCTTTATCATTATATAATGTCTTTGTCTCTTCTTACAGTTTTTATCTTGAAATTTATTTTGTCTAATGTAAGTATAGCTACTCCTGCTCTGTTTTAGTTTCCATTGACATAGAATACCTTTTTCCATCCCTTTATTTTCAGTCTATGTGTATCATTTTTTTTTTATGAGAGAAAGAAGAAGAAAGAAAAAAGGGGGAGAGAGAACAGAATTCTTGCTCTATTGCCCAGGCTGGAATACAATCTAGGAATAGGTATTAAAAACCTCGTTTATGCCAATAATTGTGCTTAACAGCAGAGACAGGAAGGAATAAGGGAAGAAAATAACAAACAAACAGCCAACGAATATTTCATTTAAGTCTGTGAAATGCTATGCAAATGCTGAAGAGTGATTTACTTCCAATTACATAGTCACTTTCAGAATAGGTGTAATATGATACTGAGAAAAATGTATGTTCTGGAGACCTGGGATGAAGCATTCTATAGATATTCACTAAGTTTACTTATTCCAGGTCTAAATTCCCTATTAATT
>CAUYLG010053171.1:0-23157 GCA_963573385.1 Cacajao melanocephalus
CAGTGGGAGGTGGGGAGGTGGGGAGAGATAGCATGGGAAGAAAAGCCAGATATAGGTGAAGGGGAGGAAAGCAGCAAATCACACTGCCACATGTGTACCTATGCAACAATCTTGCATGTTCTTCACATGTACCCCAAAACATAAAATAAAAATAAAAAAATCATTTCTGAATCATTTACTGTAATTCCAGTGCTATATTAAGCACTTTATATATATTACATCATGAAAGTTTCCAGACAATACTGTGAAGTTGTTGGTATTATGACAGGTTCACAACTAAGAAAACAGGTGTAGGAAACCTAGTTAAACATTTTCATGTCACACAACTTAGGTGACATGTCCATTATTTGAACTCAAGCCTGGCTAGTCACAAAGAACCTGTGCTTTTACCCAACATTGTCTCTTACCTCTTCTTACTGGTGAATCCATCACCCAACATGGACTGTCTTTTTCAGAGGCTGTCCCAGTGCAGTACTAGCGGCAGCCTCTGTCTGTTGCTTTTACAAGTGGTAGGCTCTCTCCTAAAAGGGACCCTTTCTCTCAGAAGACACATTATTCGAGACATGAGGGAGGGATATGCCGATGGACAAGCACATCCGTATGTAAGTAGAATGTGGCCTCAATTCCCTTTCCAGATACTGTCTGTGGTCATGTGACCAAGCGAGGTCTAGGCTTGCTATTTCTTAATAACCCTCAAATTCCAGTTTCTGTTAAAGCGGTTCCTGTACTTAAAATCCTTTGTCTCCACCTGCAATTGCCTTTTGTTATAATGTTTCTTAATATTGAAAGTTTCTTTCTGATTTCATCCAAATTTTTGAAGGAAGCTCTCAGTTAGTGAAATTACTGCTCCCCTGAAATCATCACCTGCCTCATCGACTGCCAGTCTCTTCTGCAGCATGAACCAGTCCCATCCTATCCCTTAGCTGTTGCCAATCCTGGTTTCTGTCTAGGTTTGAACTTTTCAGGACAGTATTCACACCTTTGTGTCACCAAGAAAAAGAGTGGTTTTTAACCAAGTAATCCTGTACAGATCGGTAAACATTCCGTGCTTTTCTTTGTCTGTGTCCTTTCAAAGTTGTTAGGAAGAGCTTACTGGCTCTGGAGTCAAAGAGTGCTTATGAATAGCATTTCTATTACATGTCATTTTCACATTTATGATACATACTGACATAAACTGACTTGTTAAAATATTCCCTTGATTTCATAAGGTCAACTATGGTTCAATCAAGAGGTGCTATTGAATAGCTTTATTATGAACATCATCACATCACGGAAAAGTGTACCAGAACAGAAGAGCAACGACCCATTGCAGATGTGTACAATGTAAAAAGAGATGCCTTCAAAAGGCTACTGAGTTCATCTATGGCATTTAAATCTCAACAACAAGCACTGCTACAAGAGTGCCTTATTATTCAAAAATACAACAAACGCCCCTGTCCACATCAATCGCAGAAATAAGGTGGTTAATAAACAATAGTGTTTCAAGCCCATTTAATCTACAAAAGTTACTTTAAGAATCAGGATGCATGTCATATTCAGATGCACCTCATCATTAATTAAAGTAATGGCCTACTACTTCCCACTCTTATCCTGAATTGAATTCTTCTGTTTGCTATCCCAGACTGTGGTCAATATAAACAAGCTGGAGGTGTGCAAGAACAGTCATCACAAATCTTTTTTTTTTTTCCATTTAGGCATTTAGGAACCTTTTTGAGAAACTGCAGTGTGTCAGACATATTTCTGAGTGCTGGTAGAAACAAAGTTGAATAATGCATGACTTCTGTCTTTATGAATCTTACATTCTAATGAGCGACAGATATTACAGAACTGTCAAGTACAATATGTACTATTACAGAGATATTCTCAGTGCAGTATATGCTACACACCAGAGAAGTGTAAAGGCTTTCCAATTCAAATGGAGGAGATTTGGGAAATCTGACAAAACATGATCCTTGAGCTGATGTTTGCAGTATGCTGTTGGTTAAAGTGGAAAAGACTGGGCCAAGAGACCAGGATAAGGAAAAGTGCTGTGCCATAAATGTCAGTTTATTAGTTTGTAGTTATTTTACATGAAAGGAGGAAATGTTCATGCAGGTAATGGGTAAAGATGAAGCAAAAGAGGTGACAGCACAGATGGCTTTGAGTAACAAGGTACAACTTTTCTTCTAAGGGATATAATAAAATTCAAAATGGCCTAATATATTGTTATGCTTTTATAAAAATTATTTGGGAATAATCTAGAAAAACATGAATTTGAGACAGAAAAATCAGACCATCATTGCAGAGAGGAGTTTATTACCATAATTTATGCAAAAGGTGTTAATAACTTGTACTTAGACAAAGACAGAATATATTCGAAAATGGAATGAATTGGAGACATTTTTTAAAAGCACAATGTAGAGTCCTATAAAACAGTAGATATAAATGAAAATGAAAAAGGAGACTAAGGCAATTTACAGATTCTTGGCTTAGGTGATGAGGTGGCTTAGGTGACGAAGTGGGTTTGGGCTGGAAAGGTAATAATGAATCCAATATTTTACCTGTATAACACAATCTGATATATCTGTGGAGCATCTGCATGACTACGCAAACATATTGATTTGGAAGTCATCAGTAGTTCAGCAAAAGCTGAAGTTTTAGATGTGAATGATAAAACTTAAGGGTTATATAAGGAGCAAGAAAAACTTTCTGCCAAGACTTGATCCTTGCAGTACATCAATATGTAAGAGACGAATAGGAACTTGGGAAGAAGACTGATGCATAACTTCCAAAGAAGTAGGAAGAGCAGGAGAAAAGCCAGGAATTAGGACAATCTCAAAATAAACCAAAAAAGGAGAACTCAAAATAAACAAAATAAACAAGGTGGTGATCAATATTAACATGGAAGTGTCACAAAAAAGTATGTGTGTATATAATGATGTGACAGAAAAGGGAAAAATATATACTGAGATACAGAAGACTGATCATTGGATATTACAGAATTGCACTTATGGAAATCACTAAGGATGGCTGCAAAAAGTTTAAGTAGAATGATGGGGCAGAAATTAGATTGTAGGAGTTTGTGTTATTAATGGAAAACAGGAAGTTGGAGAGAATTATAAGAAACTGGATTAGATGAGTCATCCACGAAGCTTGATTTTGAATGGAAAGAGATAGGGACTGAGACAGTGGAAATAATAGAAAATGTTAAAAAGTATATATATATACACACACATATTTATGTTTTTTGTTTGTTTGTTTGCTTTTTGAGATGGAGTTTCACTTTTGTTGCCCAGGCTGGAGGGCAACGGTGCAATCTCAGCTCACCGCAACCTCCACCTCCCAGCTTCAAGTGATTCTCCTGCCTCAGCCCTGGAGTAGTTGGGATTACAGGCACGTGCCATTACACCTGGCTAATTTTGTATTTTTAGTAGACAGGGTTTCTCCACGTTGGTCAGGCTGGTCTCAAACTCCTGACCTCAGGATATCCGACTGCCTGGGCCTCCCAGAGTGTTGGGATTACAAGCGTAAGCCACTGCGTCCAACCATTAATGTATTTTTGAATGCACCAAATATTCACAGAGTATCAAATTTAAGAAGTACAAAAGATAACATAGTAAAAAATTATATATCACTTACCTCACATCCATCAATATCATCTTCTACCCGAAGTTAATCTTCTGACTAGTTTCTTCCCTTTTTTTTTCAGACAGTCTCACTTTGTCACCCAGGCTCTGCTTCAAGTTCAGTAGCATAATCATAGCTCACTGCAATCTCGAACTCCTGGGTTCAAGCCATCCTCCCACCTTAGCCTCCCGAGTAGCTAGGTCTATATAGCAGCACGACACCACTCACGACACTCAGCAGCATTCACCACTGCCACTCACGACACTTTAGAGGGAAAATAGAGCACGACATCACTCACTCACGACACTCAGCAGCACTCACCACCACTCACTCACTCACTCACTCACGACTCTCAGCAGCACTCACCACCACCACTCACGACACTTAAAGGGGAAATAGAGCACCATAATTTTCATCAGTGGTTCTTAACTTTCACTTGTTACAGTGCGCTGTTTTTTTATAACATGTATGGGTAACATAACCTACAAGAATAAATGACTTTTTGAAAAAATACTACGAGACAATGTTTAAAGGCAATTTATAACTAAAGGGATTTTAAAATCTGTAATTGTTTTCTTAAAAATATCAGGTCAATGTACCAGTACTACCTCCTACCTTCTATTTTCCCCTTAAGGACAGATTTTTAAATTTGGGAGATCCTGAAGCCCTTTTCTAGGGTTAAAACAATAGAGAAAAATGTTTACTAAAAGAAAAATTTTAAAAACAGGAAGAGGAAGATTGATAGGGCAACTTTCTTTGGTGGCAGAAAGAGAAAGAATCGAAGGCAAAGGCAGAGATTGGCCTTGAGCAAGATGTAGGATACTTCACTTTCTGAGACAGTAGGAGGAAAAGTATAAATATTAAGCTTAGGTGGAGATAACTTCCTAGGAAGATGGGAAATAAGTGGGTAGTTCTTACACAACGATTATATTTTTTGAATGGAGCAAAATTATGAATTGATGGAGTACAGGGGAATGTAGGAAAAATTTGAAAATCAATGCAAGTATTTATAATAGCTATGGTTTTGAACTACTTATCCAGCACTGGTGAAGTCAGTGGGCCTCTACTGAGAATAGTATTCATAGATGAGTAATTGTAAATGAATATTTGTACATGAAATAATGTTAAAATTCAGTTATTAAATATTTTTAACATTTGTGATATTATATGTGCTTTTAGATTAATGCATTAAATTGCAAGCACTAGCAGTAGTTCTAATAACTACCATAACTACGAGAAGAGCAAACACAGACTATATCTGAAAAAACTTAAGTGAAAATGACTGTAATTTCTATTAATGACAACATTGCAGGAACTCTTAATATTATCATTGTACACTCACTATACATTCTTAATTGAAAGAAATGCTAAATATCGGTTAAAAGTTATTGCAAATATATATACAACATTTTCCCATCCAAATTTTAGCCCCTTGAATTCTAAGATACCCTGTTTCAGGAGTATATAAAGAATTTCTAATAAATTAAAATGGCATTAGAAACAATTAATTTGCAATGATACTACTTCTTGAAATGGCATAATTTTCTGCAGTTTCGTATAGGGGTCTAGATGAAGGAGCACATAATTCCAAAACGTTGAATTAATTCAAAGTTGGGGTTTTAGTTGAAACTACCGTAAGAACTACTAATTTCCAAGTGACTAAAGTGCAACAGAAAAGGAGTCATTAAGTGAAATGCATACAGGTTCTTTGTTGGATAGGCAAAAAAAGTAATATCAGAAGAAAAGCTCTAAGTTAGGAAAAATTCAGTAGTCAAAAGGCCAAAGGCCTCTGTAAAGTTGAAGAGTAACTGCATTGTTAAAAATGGAGTAAGAAAGTTTGCAGTTAAACCGTTGTATATTAGTGCTTTGATCTAATGTGTCAGCGATCACTCATACTGATGAGCGCTTTAATGATGAAAATTATTAGTATAGAGAAAATCAGTAATTTGGTTGTAGGACAAACTGGCTGCATGGACACATAAGAGGCTATGAGGAGAAAAAAGAATGGAAAAGATCATGATTATCCAGGTACAAGAATGAGTGACAGAGTGAGACCCTATCTAAAAAAAAAAAAAAAGAAATTTTTAAAAAGTCTAGAAATCTCACTACTGGGCATATAGCCAAAGGAAATGAAATAAGTATATCTAAGAGATTTCTACACTCCCATATTTATTGTGGCACTTTTCCTAGCAGCTAAAATATGGCATTTAATTAAGCGTTTGACAGCAGATGAATAAAGATAATGGGGTGCATATATACCTAATGGAATACCATTCAGCCATAAAAAGTAAAATGCTGTCATCTGTGACAATATGGATGAACCCAGAAGGCATGATGTTGAATAAAGTAAGTGAGACACAGAAAGACAAATACCAAATGATCTCATTCATATGTGAGATCTTTTTTTAAAAAAAAGCTGATATCGTAGAAGTAGAGAGTAGAACAGTGGTTACCAGAGACAGGGAAGGGTTGTGAGGAGCAGAAATGGATAGAGATTGCTCAATGTGAACAACATTACAGGACAGACAAGTTAGATAGGAAAAACAAGTTTTGATATTCTATTGCACAGGAGGATGACTATGGCTAACAATAAAATACTGTGTCCTTGAGTACTCTCCCCTGGACTAGAATTTGTCACTCTGGTTTAGAAGGTGCCAGGAGGCAGTGGATTGCAGTTCATATGCGAAGACTCTTATTGTCCTTACTGAGTTTTTGTACATTTTCAATTGTTTTTGATGGCAGAAAACTGGAGGCCATCTAGGAGCCTATCACCAGGGAATGGGTAAGCAAAATGTTGTTGATGTGTGCTGTGGGATACAATTCAGTTATGAGAATTAACAAAGCGGTTGTATTCTCAGCAGTATGGATAAATCTTGAACATACTGCCAATAGAAATGAAAACAATATAGGATCCATAGCAAAATGGCATTCCCTTAAATTTTAAAATGTTCACAAAATAATATCATATATTTTGCAAAGATGTATGAATATCTAAGGAGACATCTATTTAACACAGTAGAGTAGAAGTGTATGGGAGGAGAAAGAAGAAGGGGATATAAAAGAAGTGATGAAGAAAAACTCCAGAGATAATGTGCTATGAACTGAGATGTACAATGGACTATTTGCACCCGAATCCCATCCCTAGAAATAGAGCAACAACAACAAAAATAAATGAACTGAATTATATTGAAAATTGCTACTTGTTACATGTAACATCAGATATATCATCCATTTATTCCACAAATAGTTTTTAGCACTAGCTGTGTGTTCTACTGTTCTAAATACTTAGAACACAGGGGTATATAACATATGCCAAGTCTCAGCTTGCACGATAATCTCCTGGAGGTGACAGAAAATAAGCAAGCATAACCTAACATAAATAAACTTAATACATGAATAATTGCTAATGTAGGAAAGCTATGATATTGCAAGTGCTATGGAGAAAAATAAAACAGAATGGGCTGGGCACAATGGCTCACACCTATAATCCCAGCACTTTGGAGGCCCAGGCGGGCAGACCACTTGAGGTCAGGAGTTTGAGACCATCCTGACCAACATGCAGAAACCCCATCTCTACTAAAAATGCAAAACCTAGCTAGACGTATTGGCATGTGCCTGTAGTCCCAGCTACTCGGGAGGCTGAGGCACAAAAATCGCTTCGACCCAGGAAGCAGAAGCTTCAGTAAGCCAAGATCACACCACTGCACTCCATCCTGGGTGACAGAGTGAGTCTCTGTCTCAAAAAACAAACAAACAAACAAACAAAAAACAGAATAGAAAGATCAAGAGTAATGGGATAAGGACTATTTTAAGTCTTTGCTATTCAAAGTGTGCTCCAGGGACCATCAATATAGGCATCACCTGGGAACTTGACCCTACCCTTCTTAGATTTACTGAAACAGAATTTGCATATTAAATAAAAACCCAGCTGATTCACACACATGTTAAAGTTTGAGTAGTATTGTTTTAAACAAAGTGGTCAGGAAGTACCTTTGAGGAGCCGATATTTGAGGCAGGAATGTAATGCATGGAAGGTGAGGGATGGGTCATGTGGAGGCAAAACTTTTTCAGCTGAGAAGAGGGACTTCTACTGAGGTCTCATTGTGTTATGAGGCCAAGCAGCATATGAAAAAATGCCCATCATCACTGGTCATTAGAGAAATGCAAATCAAAACTACATTGAGATACCATCTCATGCCAGTTAGAACGGCGATCATTAAAAAATCTGGAGACAACAGATGCTGGAGAGGATGTGGAGAAATAGGAACCTTTTTACACTGTTGGTGGGAGTGTAAATTAGTTCAACCATTGTGGAAGACAGTGTGGTGATTCCTCAAGGACCTAGAAATAGAAATTCCATTTGACCCAGCAATCCCATTACTGGGTATATATCCAAATGATTATAAATCATTCTACTATAAGGACACATGCACACGAATGTTCATTGCAGCACTGTTTACAATAGCAAAGACCTGGAACCAAAGCAAATGCCCATCGATGATAGACTGGACAGGGAAAATGTGGCATATATACACCATGGAATACTATGCAGCCATCAAAAATGATGCATTCGTGTCCTTTGTAGGGACATGGATGAACCTGGAAACCATCATTCTTAGCAAACTGACACAAGAACAGAAAATCAAACACCACATGTTCTCACTCATAGGCATGTGTTGAACAATGAGAACACATGGACACAGGGAAGGGAGCATCACACACTGGGGTCTGTCGGGGGGGGTATAGGGGAGGGACAGTGAGGGGTGGGGAGTTGGGGAGAGATAGCATGGGGAGAAATGCCAGATATAGGTGATGGGGAGGAAGGCAGCAAATCATACTGCCATGTATGTACCTATGCAACAATCTTGAATGTTCTTCACATGTACCCCAAAACCTAAAATGCAATAAAAAAAGGAAAATAAAAAACAATAAATATGTAAATATAGAAACAAAAAAAGAGAAGAATATGACTGCCAGTTTGCTTAGAACAGAAAAGAAAGAAGTAGAGTTCATATATATAATTCAAGTCTTGTTACTGCAAATATGTGTGTGTGTGTGTATCCAAATAAATTGTTTGTTTGTATACAATCATTTAATTTATTATACTCTTTGTTGTATTTGAGTACAATAGTTCTCGCCATGTGGTGGTTACTCAAATATATTCTTGGTTCAATTATATAGTTTTTTTCATTAAAAAATAAAATTGAACTATGGTTTATTGCATACATAATTCAGCAAAATTCTTAATTATTTTTGTTTCATAAATACTTCTAAAGGGATACATATGGGGAAAAAAGGCATGGTTGTTAACTATAGTCAGCAAAGGAGGTAGCAAAGGAGGCAGAACCCAAGACATCTGAATCCTTTCTATGAATAGATGATCACTTCTTTCACGTAATATTTTTTATTATAAAGACCTAATACAGTTGCTTACTTTTTAATAGCTATTTCATTATTAAGAGGAAGTAGCTGGAACTATAGAAAATATTAAACTGAACCACAGAACCAATGAATGATAAACATTACTGGCTTCAAGATGAACCAGCCATGCAAAAAATCATTAAAAAAAATTAAGAACTAGATGTTGATAAGAAAATACTAGCTGGCTCCATGAAAACTTGTCATATGCCTTCCAAATACATAATGAAGTAATTCTTCTTTTGTCATTATTGAATTATTTTAAGCATTTTAATATTGACACATTCATAAACATATATCCACACAAATATGTGCACATGTATATAAATTTGTGTGTTGTCTTGCCATTTCTTACAACTAAGTTAAACTTTTCCTTCTTCTTAATTTCTCTCTCCCTTTCTTTCTCTCTCTTTCATATATACACACACACACTCACATATGTCTATGATAAGTATATATATAATCACATGCTGGAACTACCAGTTCATCCTGTTGCTGCACACCCATGGACTTCAACTCAGTGGCAAGTAGCCCTTTTTTATCCCCATGGTATGAGTCATATGTTTATAGTCATGGTGGTTCTCAACATCATCTTCTGTGGCCCCTCATGGTGCAAGTCTGCAGCATAATCCACTGAATCTTTAACATCACCACCTCAGCACATCACCTACAATACCTATGCTTCCTCTTACAAAGTCTTCAGCATGTCATCCAAGATCAGCTCCGAGATCAACTGCAAGGTCAGCTCCAAGATAGCAGAGAAGGGTAAGGTTGAACCAGAGCAAATCTTGAGGAAGAGGTCACTGACCTGAGCCTTTTGTCACCTCAGCTGCCACCCAACCCTCATCCCTCTGCCTAGGCTTGGCCACCTACTCGGCCTTCTTACCACATGCATCTTGGAAATGCAGCTTGTCACTCAACTCAGGTCTTATTTTTGATTTGCTTAAGTTTTCACTTTACATTCAGACACAAATAAAGGCTCATTTCAGAACTTCAATAAATAAATAAAAAGTAAATGCAGTGTGTATCTGGCACTGTCTTTTATTTTGGTATCTATAGAACTTTTTATTTTAATGGTAAACTGTACCATTTTTTCTTTAATGGTCAGGATATTTTTTGTCCTATTTAAGACATTACCTTTTTTCTTTGATTTTTTTTCTAGAAATAAATTTTCTTTATAATGGAATCATGTTTGAATGTCTCAGGAACCTTTTGTGTTCAACTCAAACCTCTTCTAATCACTTTAAGATTCACACCTGATTTTCATCTCTGCATTTTTTTTCTGTAAGAATTTTACTTGACATATAATTTACAGACATATAGTTTGTTTTTCCTAGTAGACATACAATCTAGAATTTTATGGTTGGTATTAACTCTTTTGATGTGTAATATTTATTCCTTTTTAATGTTTTTATTTACATTTTTATTTAATGACTAAATCTCAAATATTCAATAAATTTTTGTGTATGCAACCATCATCAAGATCAAGACATAGTATATTGCAAGCTTTCCTTGAGCTCCTTCCCAGACAATACCCATCACTACTATTCTTACTTCTATCATCATCAATTAATTTGGCCTGTTTCTGAAATTCATATAAATAGAAACCAAGAATATTCACTTCTGGACTTGCACATTTTTTTCACATTTTTTCAGATTAATGTATGTTGTTGTATGTAGCAGGAATTTTTTTAATTACTTGGTGGTATTACATTGTAAAAATATACTAAAAATTATATCTATTCTCATGTGGAGGGAAACTGGTTGTTTTGAAAGTTTTGGTTATTCTAAATAAAGGTGGCATGCAAATTTTTGTATATTTCTTTTGGTGGTCATGCACACATTATTTGGATGTACACATAGTAGGAGTGTACATAGTACCCTTACTTTGTGTACATAGAATGGCTGGATAGGGCCTATACTTTAGTAAGTAATATCAAACAATTTTCTGAAATAGTTGTACAAATTTATACTCCCTCCAAGTATGGTATTTATAGTTTCTCAACTTATTTAAGGTCACTGGAAACTTTCTATCTTTTTCATTATAATAATTCTGGTAGCTGTGTAGTGTTATTTGATTTGGGGTTAATTTGCATATCTATTATGACTAATATCTATTTTTTAATGTGCTCATTGGCATTTAGAAATTTATTTTTTTAAAACAACTTCACTATTTATGCCAATTTTTAGAGTTTCTTGTCTCTTCCTTGAATACAAGTCATTCAGCAAATAGATGATTGAAAATATTCTTCAATCTGTTTGCATTTTCATTGTTTCATTGCTCTATTCAAATTAACAGAAGCTTTTAGTTTTAATAAACTCAACTATTTTATTTTTCTCTTATAACCAGGATTTTTATGTCCTAATTGAAAAATTTTTATAATATGAAGATAAATTTTTGAGGTGATGGCTATACTAATTAATCCAATTTGATCATTACACATTATATACAGGTATCAAAGTATCACATCAACTCCCAAAATATAGGAAACTATTACACATAAATAAAAAATAAATCATTGTCAAAGGCAAGATGATGAAACTATATGTATATGTATTTTCCAGTCTTTCTGTTTTATCTTTTATATTTAGCTTCATATCTACCTGAAACTTTTTTTTTTTTTGGTATGGTGTGACATAGGAGATCAAGGGTCACTTTTTGTTTCCTCAGATATCCAATTAATTCAGCATCACTGATCAAAAAATACAATTATTTTCCCCACGGATTTATAGGGGTGCCTTGTTGTATATAAGAAGACTATATGACATTCAATCCTGTTTCATTGGTCATATACATTGACCTATATTACACTGTCTTCATAACTGTAGCTACATAGTAAATCTTGGTATGTAGTAGTTTAAAACCATCAATTATTATTTGTAAGAATGGCTATTCTATTCTGTATGCTGTATGCTTCTATATAAACATAAAATATGTCTGCTTATCAATTTTCCTCAAAAAAATCTGCTTGGATTTTGATATACTATACTATACTATGAGTAAATTTATATAATTGAATCTAAAAATATTTGAGAAATAAACAAATTCAGAAAAACATAACTGATCAAAACTAACCTGAGAAATTACAGAGAATCTAGAGAGCTCAAATCCAATATAAACATTGATTAACAGTTAAAAATATCCTATAAATAAAACTCTATTCCCACACAGTTTTAAAGATGAGTTTTAGTAATCAATTCTACTTTCATATTTCAGAATATAGGAAAAAAAGATTTTTTAAAACTTATTTAATTATGCTAGCATAACCTTGATACCAAAATTCAAAAAGAATAGTAGGTAATAAAAAATTACAAGACAAATTTACTTATGGATATAAATGCACATACCCTTACCAAAATCTTAATAAGCCCAAGAAGGCAATGTATAAAATTATAGCATGACCTACATTGAGTTTATTTAGGAACTTCAAGGTTATTTTGTATAAGAAGTCCAATATATTTATCATATTAAGAATTAAAGTAGAATAGTGTTATAACTATCTCAATAAATGCACAAAAAGCATCTGATAAAATTCAACATCAGTTCGTGGTTAAAAAATTAAAATAAAGAAGACTCTGCAGTTTAAGGAGACATCCTTTACCTGGTAAAGCTACAAAAGTCTTTTTAAAATTAAAACTATATTGTGATATTGAAAGTAAGAGCTCTAAGATTAGAAATAAAGCTATATTCCTATATAATCATTTTAATTTGTCATTAGTGAAGAAGCCAAATCACTAATGCAGGAAAGATAAAAATACACATAATTAAAATAAAAGGATTAGGGAGTAAGAAATTAAACTCATTATTTGTGGATTATATGATTATCTACCTAAAGAATTATATTGACTCAATCAACATATGTATTTAGTATGTATTTAACTGTGTTACTAGAATTAATACAAAATTTCTGGATAAAAAAAATCAAAGAACAAAATTCAATTGCATTTCAAAATACCAGAAACAAAACTTTTTAAATGCAATAAAACAGATTCTTTTTACTATAACATAAAATTCTAAAGTATTTAAAAATAAATGTAAGAACAGGAAAGGACTTTGGAGAGAAAATTATAAACTGCTTGACAATTTTTAAAATCTAAATAGCAAGATTTACCGTGTATCTTCACTGTAATATTCAATACCATAGACATGTAAGTATACTTTAAGTGGAAAACTTAAAGATATATGAACATATGAATATTCAATATAATTCTAATTTAATTCCCAATAGGTTTTTTTTTCCCTTGCTCCTTGATAAAGTAATTCTAAAAGCATTGGGGAATAAAATATCTATTAAAAAGCAAGGCACTCTCAAAACTCTCAGTGAAGAAATTGCCTTAAAGGCATTAAGAATTATTATAAAGCTAAAATAATTAAGATATTGTACAATGGGGACTGAGTTAAAGAAACTAAGTAGAGACTTTAGACCTAGATGTATCCATATACAGCAGTTTAATTTATGACAGAGTTAGAAAATTTAATGAGAAAAGAGGCTTTCAAATAAATGATGGCTGAGGCAATTAGCCATTCATATTAAAAAATTGAAATTGTATTTTCCTTTGTCTCATTTTCAAACCATCATTCCTAGGTGGAATACTGATATATAAACTTTAGACTATAAAATAGAATACTATCTTAAGGCTGTCATGGTAAGAAAAGATTTTCTGAATTGAACCCAGACAAATAGAAAGCATAATCAAAAAGAAAAATGTTGATAAATTTGGGTACATTAAAATGAAAAAAATTTTGTACTCAATGTTATTAAGGTAACAAAAATGCAAGCTACAAACATTATAGACTATACATGCGATGCTTAAACCAAATAACTTTTTTCATCAACAATATATAAAGAAACATATGAGTCAATAAAAACAGACAATGAAAATAAATGGGAACATTACAGGAAAGAGAGTGCATGTGACAAAAAACATTTAATCTTATTGTAATTATGTAAATAACCATAAATTAAAAGTACAATTTCATACTTTTCAATAAACAAAAGACAAAACATTATATGTTTAAATTTTTAAAATTATTATCAATTGTTGATAGAGTATAAAATTAATTAATATTCTTGGACATTTAAATTGGTACGTTTAATTGAAAAGTAATTTAACATATCTTCTTTTGTTTTTTTGAGACAGTCTCACTCTTTCACCCAGGCTAGAGTACAATGACGCGATCTTGGCTCACTGCAACCTCTGTCTCTCAGGTTCAAGTGATTCTCCTGCCTCAGCCTCCCGAGTAACTGGGATTACAGGTACCCACCACCATGCCCAGCTAACTTTTTGTATTTTTAGTAGAGACGGGGTTTCATCATGTTGGCCAGGCTGATCTCAAACTCCTGACTTCAGGTGATGCTCCTGCCTCAGCCTCCCAAAGTGCTGGGATTACAGGCGTGAGCCACCACGCCAGGCCTTAACATATCTTCTAAAGTTAACCATTCATATGCTGAATTGTGCTATTTTTTTCACCATTCAGAAACTCTTGCACATTTTACTAAGAGAAATGGACAAGAATGCATAATATAAAACCTTGCTTACAACAGCAAAACAAAATTAAACAAAAGAATAAATGGCAAAAGACCAAATAAACAACACTGTTATGCATTAACATAAATTAATTTGAGAAAAGCATAATGCTGAATGAAAGAAGGTACTCATAAATGATATAGTATGGCTCCATTTATATGTTAACAAACAGATAAATTTATATAACATCCCAAGGGTTCCTGTACTTGTAGCAAAAGTGTTAAAAGGCAAAATTCAAAACAGTTATAGAATCTGATAAAAGGGGAGAATATAATAGGGGTAGGCCACAGGGGTCTTTTGGCATTTTGCTACTATTAAATTTCCTGGATTGGGTAGTGGTTATACATATAACTGTTATTTACACTTTACATACATATTGTATATATTATTTTAAAGTTAAATGTCTTTTCACACTCATATTCATGCCACAAAACATTACAAAAATAATGGTATACTAAAATATCTTTTATAAAGTTGGTGTGTCTCAAAAGGAACTTATTAATTAGTGGCCCTCACAATAAAATGATCATACAGGGATTGGTAAATTTCCTTAAATATCAATTTCTCTTTGTCTTTTTCTAATGTTAGATATTTTTCCAGAGAAAAATCCATTCAATTTATAGTTTAATTGAGGCAGGAGTATAGGGTCTGGAGGCAGGGAACCTAAGGCCAATTCAGGCTGACTTCCAAGAACTAAATAAAAAGGAAAACCCCAACTTTCTACACCCATGTAACAAAAGGATGAGAGGTTTCTCCCTTTGTAATCCTGGACCCCTTTTATTCATAGCAGATGAAAAATTGAAGGCACCTCTGATTAGTCACCTCCCACAACCATTCAAACTGGTCATGGTGCTAGGTTTCATTTGCATAGGACTATAAGTTTGTAACTTCACTTCAGCCTCTGATGGATCACCTCACACAACTAGACTGGTCGTGGTGTAAACCAAGTAACCAGGTGGTTACAGAATTTTCTGGTATTTAGATGCCCTTAGAGGATTCCTATTACTTGTGAGCCACTTCCTTGAGCCCACTCCCACTCTATGGAGTGTACTTTCATTTCAATAAATGTCTGCTTTGGTTGCTTCATATTTTCATTGTTTTGTTTGTGCATTTTGTCCAATTCTTTGTTCAAAATGCCGAGAACCTGGATGATTCATAGTCAAGACCCTCCACCAGTAACACAATATCTTAAGCCTTGCTGGCAATAGTCCTCTAAATACTGAATGTGAAAATTGGAGTCGAGAAAAAAACTTGCCACCTGAGTCTCTCCTTTATCAGTGCACCACTGAGCCTTAATTCAGAACCTCTCTGATTTAAATCTCTCAATGAGTAAATCCCAGTCATTACTTTTTATTGTGATAAAAAAAAAGCATATAACACAAACTTTACTATCTCAGCCATTTTCAAATGTACAGTTTGGTAGTGTTAAGTATATTTCCATTGTTGTGAAACAGATCTCCAGAACATTTTCATCTTGCAAAACTGAAAATCCATACACATTAAACAACAGCTCCCCCCATTTTTCCCTCTCCCAAGCCATTGGTAGCAACTATTTTACTTTTATGTTTCTATGAATTTGACTATTTTAGATTCTACTTTAGATATAAGTGGAACCATATAGTATTTATCTTATTTGGCTTACTTCCCCAGTAATTATTTTAGATGTTTGACTTTTAAAAATTAAACTCTTAATTTTGAGATAATTATAGATTCACATTCAGTTGTAAAAATAATGAGAGATCCTGTGCCCTTTGCCAACTTACCGTCAATGGTAACAACTTTCGAAACTATAGTCAATATCACGGCCAGGATATTAACATCAACACCTTCAAGATACAGAATATGTCCATCACCACAAGCATCCTATATGTTGCCCTTTTATTACCACACCCACTTTCCTCACACCCACACCCCTTCCTTAGCTCTTGTCAACAACGAATCTATTCTTTATTTCTCTAATTTTGTTCTTTTAAGAATGTTATAGGCATGGAATTATAAAGTACGCAACCTTTTGGAATTGGCATTTTTCCCCTATTAATTTTCTGTAGCTTTTTCCAGTTGTTACATGCTTCAAGGTTATGTTCCTTTGCATTTCTAAGAACAATTCAATGGTAGGAATATACCACAGTTTGTTTAATCATTCAACCATTGCAGTTCAATTTGTTTGTTTCCAGTTGTTGATCCTTATGAAGAAAGCTGCTATGCATATTCAGTACATGTTTTTGTGTTAACGTAGTTTCATTTCTATGGGAAAACTGTCAGTTACGAGTGTAATAGTTGGCTCCCATGGCAAATGCACATTTAGTAAACTATTGAACTGTTTTCCAGAGTGACTGTATCATTTTACATTCCCACTACAAAGTCTTAGTGGTACAGTTATTCTGCATCTTTGTGAAACTTTGGCATGGTCACTATTTTATGTTTCATCCATTCTAGATATGTAAGAATATCATATTGTGGGATTAATTTGTATTTCACTCATAGTGATATTGAACAGTTTTTCATTTACTAACTTACCATCTATATATCTTTGGTGAAATATTTCTTCTTTCACACAGGTTCTAATTAGACTGCATTTTTACTGTTGAATTTTGAGGTTCTTTTTACATTGTAGATACTAGCCTTTTGTCAACTACAGGGTTTGCAAACATTTTCTCCCAGTTTGTAGCTTTCCTTTTCATCTTCTAAATAGAGCCTTTCATAATTAAAATGTTTATGTTCTAATGAAGACCAGCTGGTCAATTTTTCTTTTGATTTTTGTGCCAAGTCTAAGAACTCTGCCTAGTCCTAGGTTCCAAAAATATCTCCTATGCTTTTTTTCTAAATGTTTTATACTTTTATGTTTTACACTTAAGTCCATAATTAATTTTAGGTCACTTTCTGTATAAGGTGTATTACTTAACTGAAGGTTCTTTTCTCTCTTACTTGCTCACTTACTCTCTTTTTTTGCATATAGAAGGTTAATTGCTCTCTCATCTTCTTTTGAAAAGACCATATTCTTCTATTGAATTAGTTATGTCATGGTTTCAAAAATCAGTTTGGCATATTTTTATGCATCGATTTCTGAATTTTTTACTTAGTTTTGTTGCTCTATGAGTTTATTCCTCTGCTGTTACCATAGTCTTGATTAACGTAACTATGTAAATATCTTGAAATTTGGCAGACTAATTTCCTCTCACTTCATTCTTTATTTTGAAAAATGTCTACCTATTCTAGATTCTTTGCCTTCCCATACAAATTTGAGAATAGTTTTGTGTATGTCTACAAAAGTATTGCTGGAATTTTGATATAAATTGTATTAAAACCTGAATATAAATTTGGGGAGAACTGACATCTACGCTATGTTGCATCTTCCATTCAATGAGCATGGTATAACACTTTATTCTATTTTGACTTTCTTGATTTTTTAGCAGCATTGTATATTTTTCAACACACAAGTTGAGTATTTCATTTTTGAGTGATTATAAAAGGTATAATATTTTTAATCTTTGTGTTCACTGCTAGGGGACATGCAATGATTTCATGTTTCTCTTGAATCCTGTGACCTTGTACTCATTAGACCTAGGTGTTATTTTTGTAGATTCCTTGTTAGTTTGTACATAGACAATATTTTCATCTGTAATTAGGGATCATTTTATTTTTTTCCTTCCTAATCTGCATGCCTTTTATTTTATTTCCCTGCCTTATATTGCTGACTCAAACTTCTTGATCAAGACTGGTGAGAGGAGATATCCTTGCTCAGCAGGAAAAGCATGCAGTCTTTCACCATTATGATATTAGTTATATGTTATTTTGCTAATGCTTTTTATCAAAGTTTCCCTATCTTCCTAATTTTATGACTGTCATGATCATTAGTATGTGTTACATTTTAAGAATTTTTTTCTACATACTGATATGAGATCATGTGATATTTCTTCTTTAGACTGTTTATAGTGGATTACATTAATTGGCTTTCAAATATTGAAACATCTTTGCATCCTAGGAATAAACTAACTTGCTCATGAAGTATAATCCTTTTACATATTGATATGATTTCACTCTGTGTCCCCATCCAGATATCACTTTGAATTGTAATAATCCCCATGTGTCAAGGGTGGGACCAGGTAGAAATAATTGAATAATGGGGGTGGTTTCCCCCATGCTGTTCCTGTGATAGTGAGTGAGTTCTCTTGAGATCTGATGGTTTTATAAGGGACTTTCCACTCCTTCACTGAGCACTTCTCCTTCCTGCCTCTGTGTGAAGAAGGACATGTTTGCTTCCTCTTGAACCATGATTGTAAGTTTCCTGAGGCTCCCAGCCCTGCAGAATTAAACCTTTTTCCTTTATAAGTTACTCAGTCTTGGGCAGTTCTTTATAGCATTATGCAAACGGTCTAACGCAGCAATTTGGGACCAGAAATGGGAATGCTACCACAGAGAGTGGGGAGCTACTGTAAAGATATTAAAAAATGTGGAAGTGACTTTGGAACTGGGTAACAAACAGAGGTTGGAACGGCTTGGAGGACTCAGAATAAGACAGGAAAATGTGGGAAAGTTTGGAATTTCCTAGATACTTGAAGGACTCAGGAGACAGGAAGATGTGGAAAAGTTTGGAACTTCCCAGAGACTTGTTGAATGGCTTTGGCCAAAATGCTGATAGTGATATGGACAATGAAGTTCAGGCTGAGGTGGTCTCAGATGGAGATGAGGAACTTGTTGGGAACTGGAGTAAGGTCATTTTTGCTATGCTTTAGCAAGGAGACTGGCAGCATTTTGACCCTCCCCTAGAGATCTGTGGAACTTTGAACTTTGAACTTGACAGAGATGATTTAGGCTATCTGGCAGAAGAAATTTCTATGTGGCAAAGTGCTCAAGAGGAAGCAGAGCATAAAAATTTAGAAAATTTGCAGGCTGATGATGCATAAAAAGAAAAACCCATCTTCTGGGGAGAATTCAAGCCCACTGCAGAAATTTGGAAATTTGCATAAGTAACCTAGGAGCCAAATGTTAATCACCAAGACAATGAGGAAGATGTCTCCAGAGCATGTCAGAGACGTGTCTATTTTCTTGCCTATCCTTCATACTTCTATTACATTTCATTTTTAAAGTTGTTTAAAGATGAGAATTATAGAATAGTAATCAATTTTGACAAATATAAAGAGATTATAGATATAATCAGTTTCTGTTACATGCATGAGATGAATTTGAGGGGGACGAGAGATGGGAAATAAACAATCATTTCTGGTCACTGTGATAATAATATTATAAATGCAATTCCATATCTTACTAATTAGTATACATTCTCTCATTATGCTATTTCATTCAGCCTCATGTCTTTAAATGCCATTCATTTGTTGACTCATTCCCAGATTTATATCCCTAGCCCTCATTCTTAGAGCTAAGATCCAGATGCACATACTCAACTGCCTACTTGCTAAATGCTCTTAGAAGTTTGTATGTATCTTAACATTAACAAGGTAAATGCAAGTATTTTTGTTTTTCTATAAAAAATCTGTTCTTCCATCAAGCTTTCTAATTTGAGTAAAAGGTGTCACTGGTCAGATGCTACCCAGAAATCAGAAAAATCTTTAATTTTCATTATAAATTAATTCATCCACAATCCATTAACGAGACTAAAATATACTCTAAATTTGCCCATTTTCTGGCATCTGACCATTTCTGTGGTAGTTACCAACAAAAGTTGACAAAATATCTTGCTTGGACTATTCCAAAAGGATACTAAGATTTTCTCTTTCAACTCTTACCCTACTGTGATCTATTCTTCATATCACAGTCAGAGTGGTATTTTAAACTTGGAAATAAGAATACTTCATTTTTATTAACACCTTATAATGGCTTCTTATTGCTTTTAAAGCATAAGACAAACTCCAAGCAATGGTCTAACGAACTCTGCATGGCTCTTGCCAACTTCTCCAAATTGATCTCCTGCCCCCTCTCTGGGCTTTAATATTTCCAATAATTCTAGACTTCTATTGCTGTATTCATGTATAACTTGTGGGGTTTTTACCTATTATTTTCACTGCCTGGAATATTTTCCTCCCATGTCTGCTTATCAAGCTCCTTCTTTTGATTCAAGTACAAATTTCTTCCTATCTATTCCATCCAAATTACTGAGGAAACTCTGCCCTCTTAATGAATACACACATCTCACATCTCCCTTCCTGTTCTATTTACTATAGTCTGTGCTTCCATGCTGAGTAAAATAGCAAACTACAGAATTTCCTGATAACTTCTAGCATGATCAGTAAAATCCTCCACCTCTGTTTTAAAGGTAGTTTGTCCAATAAAGTTTTCCTTTAATGTTTACAATCATGATTTAACATGCCACTCTGTGAAAATGCAATTAAAAATATGATTTGGATTCTCACTAAAGAGAATCTTCAGCCACCAGAATGCATGGATTGTAAACATGTGTGATTACAGAAACATGTGAAACTCTTCTTCAGAGAGTGGTTTTTAAGGCTTCTTTTTCATTAGATTTATATTGACAGGAATGTTTTCCAGCCCCCTGCACACACTAGTTCTTGAAACTTATCTAGAGCTCACTCTCAGGCTCATCTTTATTATAAACCCTGGGATCAACTCTGTCCTTTGTTTAAGAGAAAATGAGAACCCTAATTAAGGGTCAGCAACTGAACACGGAAGCATCCTTGTTCCTAGGATACGCGTATTAAGTTCATCATCACTTTGTTCTATTCTTAACATCTAGGACTCCACCTAGTATTCCGTTTCTAGCATTGAGGGCTCTGTTTTATTGACTTTTGTCTCACTCTCTTCCTGGGTAATCTGTTCATCTCTTCCAAAACCTACATCCTTCCATGAACATTCCTAATTCCCAAAAGATTGACATTCTTCTTCTGAATCCTAGTCCCTAAAAATGACACCCTGCTTTTTCTTACCAGAATTTTCTCACACTAATTATCTATAGCCTGTTTGAACCTCTACATATAGCCTAGTCCATTGTGATTTTTCAGCAGGTACATTTGACATATATTCCTATCGCTTACCAGGGCTTTCTGATGCTTCCTTATCCAACTGTTGTCATAATAAAGCTGTGTAACAAACCCCCATATTTAGCGCATTCTTAAAACAAGTATTTACTTCTCAGTCACTGGTTTGCTGGAGGTTATGATTCTGGTGGATGTGTCTAAGGTTAACCAGACTTGGATCATGCTGTGGCTTGGGTTCACGTCTTTTCCACATCATTTCTGGAACTACGTTTCTCTCCTATCCAGTGATAGAAGCACAAGAGGGCAAAATGGAAACACATGATGTCTCTTAAGGCTTTACCTCAGAACTAGCTTATTATCATTTCATCCCATATTCTATTTTCTTTTTTTTTTTTTTTTTTTTAGACATATTCTTGCTCTGTCACCCAGGCTGGAGTGTAGTAGTGCTCACTGCAACCTCCACTTCCTAGATTCAAGCAATTCTCATGTCTCAGCTTCCCAAGTAATTGGGATTACAGGAGTGTGCCACCATGTCTGGCTAATTTTTATATTTTTAGTACAGACAGTGTTTTACCATGTTGGCCAAGCTGGTTCTGAACTCCAGGCTGGTTTTGAACAACTGATCTGTAGGCCTCAGCCTCCAAAAGTGCTGGGATTATAGACATGACCCACTGTGCCCAGCCTTCATATTCTATTTTCCAAAACAAATCTCATAGCCAAACCTATTATTCAAGAAGTAGGCAAGTATACCCTGCCATAGGTGTACCATTACAATATGGGAGAGAATAAATAATAGTGAGCAAATTCAGTTTACTGCAGATTCCTTAATTTGACTGATGAGACTGTTTGCCATGCATTGCAAAGGCTATATTCTACTCACTTATTTATGTAGAAATATCTATTGAATATTTGTTATGTATCAGACACTGGGGTTTTATGACTGAATAAAAAATTATCTCTCTTCTCATGAAGTTCAAAAATCTCCTGGGAAAGTCAAAAAGGTAGAGGCAATTATAATGTCATATATGCTACAGTGTCATTGTACATTAAGTTGCTCTGAATTCTTAACTCAGTCTCAGTGTTTACAGAAAGCTCTGTAGATGAGCAGTTTTCCCATCCATAAATATTCACCTGCTCCTAAGTTTTTAAAATCCTCCCTGGGTTTATTTAATCCCAATATTTCCTACTTTCCTACTTAGATGCGTCTCTGTTTCCTGAGCTCTCAATTATTATTTTCAAAAACAACAACATGATTTGCTTTTATTCATAAAATTCATAACAAATTTATGTTGAGATAATATATCCTTTGAAGATAATTATCTTCAATAAATTAAAATACGGCAATAAGTAGAATATTAGTCATATTTTATGATATATGCATTTTCAAGAAAGATTGTTGGAAGAATGTTTTGAAGTCTGCCCCGTTGGATCATTCAGAGTTCTGTAGAAAGACAGAACCAATAGTCTATATATACATGTATATATGTATATATACACACACACACACACACACGCACTCACACATTCATGAGATGAGATTTTTTTAAGGAAATTAGCTCATGCAGTCATGGAGGCTGAGAAACACCATGAAAAGCCATTTGAAAGCCTCAAAACCAGGGAAGCCGACAGTATAACTCTCAGTCTGAAGCCAAAG